>QJPP01007072.1:0-265968 GCA_003996215.1 Jaltomata sinuosa | reverse complement strand
TACCGCCATGTCTTCTAAACTCTCTCCTTATATATATACTATTGTTGCAAGGATTCCAGGTGCGTTCCTTTTCCTTACACCTGTGTTTTTGTGTTACGTATATGGTTGTGCTAGCATGTATACTTGTAACTCTTGGTTGATTGTTCCTAGTGCTAGTTCCTTGTGCTCCTTCCTTGCTTCTTTGACTGCTTTCTTGTGTTCTGCTTGTTACTGTTTTTATATCTTATATGCGCTCAGTCGACCGATGATACCTACTGAGTACCCGTTGTCTTGGTGCTCATACTACACTTTTGCACTTTTTTGTGCAGATATTAATTGAGTTTTCGCCGTTGATCGCGTTGGAGACTCGTGCAGCTTTTGGACATTCGAGACTAGGGTGAGCGCCTGCCGGTCGGGGCTTGTCTATATCTCATCTAGTGTACTGATACTCCTTGTACTTTCGGAGACAGATTGATATTGTATTCTGTTACTTCTAGCAATTGTATTCTATTAGAAGCTTTTGTACTGTCGATACCAAGTCTTGGGGTTGGTGTAGTTTTCTTTATGTATATATTCGGGTTATTTGCTTCCGCATTGTCTATCTTTACGTTCTACTTCCGCTTATTTCTGCCTATTGTGCGTATTGGTTAGGTAGTAGCCCATTACTAACCGTTCCGGGCTACGGGGATTGGTTCGCCTACTGGGGGGTTGTAGGTGCCATCATGACCTGAGAAATCGGGTGGTGACAACTCCTTACTCTTTACTGCATTTACTATCGTTCTATTCCTCTCTTTTTAATAAGTAAATAATATTCGAACTGCTGGTAAATGAACCTAAATAAGAGTTAGCTTGAGACGCATTCTCTTGACCTCATACAAATTCAATTGTACCATTTTTAGGGTAATAGACTTATAGGTATGTTTTACAGGGTGGTGGTTAGACTGACTACGTTATATGAGCGGAGTGTTGGCCAATCAAAAATTCTCACATTCAGAAGATGAGAGTTGTGTGGGCATACTAGGAGAGATAAGATTAAAAATGAAGATATTTATATTAGAAATGAAGAACATCAAAGATTCTCATCTTTGATTTTTGGGGTTCGAACCTCAACCGTAATTATATTTATATCCTTTCTAATATAAATATCGATACCGCTTGCTCAAAATTCTGCGTACGCCACTGCCCGTACCCAGCACAATAAACCTGTATCGAAAATAGACTTATAGGAAAATGAACATACCTGGTAAATTTCTTTCATTGTTGAATGGAGTAACTATATAATATTATCTTTATTCACATATATCAACCAATTCAACATCATACTGGAGCCATGAATCTGGCAGTATTGGAGGCTTAGCCTTCCTTCCAGGGCTGCACTGACAAAAGAAACGTTTTAAGAGTTGGAATCACAACAAAGAAGTTGAAAAAATGAGCATTTCAGCAATGATTTGTATATACCCCAAAGATGGTGGAATAGTGAGTCTTCTCTTTTCACCAACACGCATACCTGTAAGGTTATAGTTTAGCCATCCATAATAGAACACTTTAAGATATAAAGAAAATAGTTTCAGTCCATGAAAAATGATTACCTTCAATGCCAATGTTCAATCCCTTTAAGATTTTTTCGCAACCTGATCAAAGACATCAAAATAAAAATTTAAAGAGATAATCGGTTAGTATCAATGGTGGAGCAGAGTTACAACTTCTATTATAGGGAATAGAGTGATGAGAACTTTCTCGGAAAACATGGGAAGTAATAAAAAAATCCACCTAAACTGTATATACTCCAGACAACTCACAGAGCAGTGTGTGTAAGGAGAGGGAGAGGGAGAGAGAGAGAGAGACCTAGACAAAATTTATGGGGAGCTCCATCAGTACTGTTTGAGCCAACACAGAGTCCTGTATCTCTTAGTTTGGCAGTGAAATAAACTATGACCTGGACAAAAGTAAGGATCATTCAGTAGGTGATTACTAGCATGATGTTTTCCCATCTCTATCTGAATTTTCAAATAGAGTCACCTGCTTTCCTGGAGAAGCTACTTTTCCGTCCGCTTTTCCCTTCACCAGCACCTCAACAGTCATTCCATCCGGTAATGTACGTATCTGTGATGATGTGGCACTCTCATTGATCTCCTTAGAACTAGCAACTGTGTGAGATGGTATACTTGAGTCACAATGATTTTCTTGGTTTTCCATCTTCCTTCTCTTTTTTTTCTCTCTACCGAGAATGGCACATTTCACTTACTGATTTGGGACTTGTGTCTGAAGGTCTGCATATTCAAAGCGCAAGTCATCAAGTGAAACCAGTTAGACAAGAAACTAAATGTAAAAACTACCAGAAGTGATCCATAGAGGTTCAGCAGTAAACAGAAGAAGATGAAATATTAATGCAAAGATCCCAGTACATCAGTGAAAAAAACTGTAATACGCCTTGAGGAATTCCTACCAGACTTTCCTTAAATTTACTTGATCCTAGTACATCTTGCAAGCCATATAATAACATATTGCAAGCCATACAATACTGTCAAAAAGGAAAAACTTGAAAGGGAAACAAAAGGAAATAATAAAAGAGCTTACTTTCCAGTGATTGGTTTCCTACATCCAATTGTAGCCGGTGGACAGTTGCCCTCGTTCATAGCCTTTGGTGTATCTTCCTTGAGTCCACAATCAGTTGCTACGTTTATAAGAGAGTTTTCTGAGCATACGACATAATATTAACCTTTCAATCTCTCACCATGTAAGTTAAGCTTACAAGGCTAAGATGACAGTGTGTTGTGAATTGCTAATACCGTCAGTCTTCCGAAGTAACATATTTTTTGAGCATGTGGATATTTCCATGTCACATAACTCATATAATAGAATGAGAACTCTTCACACATAAGTATTAAGGGAACGGTACATATGCATACATTTCTTTAAATGGTGAACAAGACAATATAGACCTAAAGGGCAGCCCAGTGCACAAAGCATCCCGCGTTAGCAGGGTCCGGGGAAGGGCCACAGCCCAAGGGATGTGATGTAGACAGTGTAACCTAATGCAAGCATTAGTGACTGCTTCCACGGGTCGAACCCGTGACCTATAGGCCACACGGAGAAGACAACATAGACCTACTCACAGATATTTCAGGTACAAACGGAGCACTAACCATTTCTAGTAGCCAAGGAACTTTCTTGAATGGTCAATTTTAGAGTTTAACATCACAGAGGTAAAAAAAAAAGAGAATCTTTGAGCATGCTCCTCATCGCAAAGCTTGGGTAGCTCGTAAATAAAATGTTATTATGGAGGTATATATTAAGACAACCTTGGTCATAAAGAATATTCATAGATAACTAGCTTGGGATTGAGGCATAGTTGTTATACAATTGTTTTTAAGACAAGACTCGTTGAGTTGTTCATTGCATATAAACCTGCATACATATTATACTGAAGAAAACGAGTTCATATTAGCTTAGATCACCTATATGGGATCAACTTACCCTGCTACAGGTTATTCATGTGAGAAATTTGATATCAAAAGAAAATTTTCAACCCTGTACAACCCTCGCTGAGTTGTTCTTTGCCAGAAGTTTGTTGAAATCGTCCTAATTAATTTAGCTCACAGACAACACTAACACCCAAGTACTTGCTTAATTATAACTTGACAAAGCGAACAGGAAGAGAGCAAGGCCCAAGAAGAGACCACTGGAAATGGAACGCCGCATGTGAAAAGCTTGCTGATGCTCATGCACAACTCTATTTGGTACCAGCAGACAAACTGATCTTGAATGTTTATAAAATTGGAATCACACACACAAAGACGCTACTTATTAATAAAAAAACTAGCCCTATGCACCCCGCCTAGCATATTCGCTTTAAAAAAAAACATACGCTACTTAATTTGAAAAGAAAGCACCAAAAGATCATCAATAAATCAAACCACTAACAATACTTATAAGATTAATTTTCCCCTTACACAATGAAAACTAGATATTTTTAGCTGGATGAAGGCTTACCAAAACCATGGCTAGCATTATAGGCATCTGAAATCAATCGTGCATGTTGTATCTTCGTTTCGAAATAGCTCCTTGCTATCTTTTGTTCCTCTAGTTCAGAAAGCTCCTTCTTGTATATATAGAAGTTATCGTAAGAGAAAATATACACACTTGAAAGGTACCAAGACAAAGAAGTTTTAGCTTAGCAAACTATGAATCACAAAACAGCACATTAATTGTGAGATAGATAGTATTGCTGAAGAGACTAGAAGTTCAACAACAGGACGCAGATATACAACTTAATTATTAAGACGAGAACAGAAAAACAGTTCAAGCTGATACAACTGACCAGAAGCTTAACATGTCTATATGCGGAAAGAATATTGTCTTTACTGCTATTAAACAACTTAGGTCCCAATAGACTCAAATCTCTTTTTGTCCCCAAAAAAAGGGGAAACGAGAGATGCACAATTCTTCACTTCACATGGAACTCAAGGAATACACAAAAAAATTCTGTTCATTGACCCTTCCATTACAAATACACCAAGTGGTAACCAGTGAAGGTCGATAAGGAAAATATATTTCTCATTGAGGGTTCCAGTTGAAGAGAAAATAATTGATAGAAAAAAGTTGCTTAAAAGACTAAAACAACTCTGTTTGTGCATAAGGTGAGGAATTTAATAACATGAGAACCGTAAAAATCTTTACACATGTTTATGCATAAATTTGAAACCCTTGCAAAACTTGTTACCTTTGGAACCACAACTTGAATAATTGGTTGTCAGTAAATAATAAATAGTTCAACCACCATAAAAGTGTAGACATTCTTTAAAACAAACTACTTATGCAGCTATGCTACATGATACTGAAGGTGTGTGCGAAGAAAATTAATATATCAATCAAGGGAAATCAATCTTCATAACAAAAATGAAAGCAGAAACAAAAGATTATACCTTTTTGGGGATTATCCGCGCCTCCAGTATTTGGTTGCCATAACTCTTCCTAGTACTCAAACTTTGAGAAACTAACTTGTATTGTTCAAGAACTGCTTGCAATGGATTAGACTGATTCCTGATGATAGTTGCTAAGGCTAGCCCTAGATCTCCCACAAAAATTTTGTCGGATGCTTCCAGATCCAAACTCTCATAATGCCTAACGGAAGAAGAAGTAGTACTACTCTGGCAAGTCAATTGTTGGTTAATCTCATGATCCTTCTTAACTTCACCCCAAATTTTGTCACTTAAGTAGAATAACTCTTCCTCGTGTGGGACGCTCGGAGTCCTCGCCTTCTTTAAATTGTTCTTATATTTCTCCCTAAGACACTTCACTTTCTTTTGCAAATCAATTTCTGTGGCTGATTCACGATGAAGAGATTGTTTAATCGACTCATAAAGTGCAACATAATCAAACTTATTTGATTTAATCCCTTTTTCAGTTTTGAAATTTACCAATCCTTTGAGAATTGTGATTTCGTCATCCTTGCTCCAGGCACCAGCTTTTTCCTTAATTGATCCCTTAGGCAACAACTCACTTTGATCATATAATATTAAACCACCATCATCTTCCAGTTTAACTTTTTTATCATTTTTGTTAATGAATCTCTTGCCCTGAGGTTCCTCTATTTGACCACTATCATCATTCTTTTCAAGCTCCATTGATGGTGTCTGATGAGTGTATATCAATTTTTTCTTAATAGATGGCTCCCCTTCAGATTCCTTTATCACTTGATCATTGTCATTTCCTCTATACCTCGTCTTCTTTTTCATTTTATTAGGAGGCCGTTTCGCTCTCTTTAGCATTTGGTCTTCACCTTGCACGAAACAAGGTGTATCAGAATCTGCATTTGAATAACAAGGAATTTCAATATAGCTTTTTATTTCCAAGTAAACATACTCAACAATGGTGTTTCTAATTCAATACAGTATTATATAGTAATACGAGTAATAATATCTTTTTAAACCTAGTTATTACTATTTCACAAATCTCACTTTTTAAAGTTAAGAAACAAGAGTATGTTCAATTAAGGATAAACTAGAAAGAAGTTACAATAAATGATGAACAAGTTCAACAGTAAGGTGAGTAACATTTGTTGTTTGAAGAATGAATGAAATCAAGGCAGAACATGTGATATATATATATGATCAAAACTTGGTTACCTTGGGGTTGGGAACAAGTAGAGGAAGTTGTTTGTGTTTTTGTTTGCCATGGAGTATCTAATCCTCCATCTTCCATCTTCAAAACTACTATTAAATCTATCAAACTGAACACAACACAGGAGGATATGTATATTAGAGAGGGGAGACCAAGAGTCATGCAAGACAAACTCAAACACTTGAATTATTTCCAACATAACAGTAAAGTAAATTGTAAATGAAAAGTAACACCGCTAGCTTTGATTATTAAAATAAAATAAATATAGACCATCATTTCATCAACTCACTGTAAAACGGATTTTTCTTAGAATCGGATTTTAGAAAAACTCCTTTTTAATTGAGTACTCATCATTCTTTTTTTTTTTTGGTTGAGTACTTATCATTCATGTGTTATATAAATACTCCGTCCGTTTCAATTTCTTTATTTTATTTTAATTTGGTACGAAATTTAAGAAAATAAAGAAGATTTTTAAATTTTATGATCTTAAATTAAAGATATGTCAATGTACCAAAATGTCATTTAATCTTGTGGTCTTAAACATGTCACGTAGAAAGTTGAAATTAAAGAGTTACTAAAAACGAAAAAGGGTCATTCTTTTCGAAACAGACCAAAAAGAAAAGCAGGTCAAACAAGTTAAAATGGAGAACTAATATTTTTAAAATTTATTCTCTCTCCGTCTCAATTTATGTGGCACCTTTCGAATTTCGAGATTCAAACAAGTTTTTTTTTACTGTAATTTTTTCATTTATCTTTTAAAAAAGTTGAATTGTCAATATCAATTATTATGACTTATAGTAGTTATTACATAATTTTAAAGTATGTAAAATTTATTTTAAAAATTTAAAGATCCCATGCCCGAATTACAATCAAAATTAAATTGTTTGACCCTCAAAATTTGAATTGTGCCACATAAATTAGGACAAAAGGAGTATTTTTCTTAATGGTGATTAAAATCATAATATTTGATCATTCTAAGAGTATTGTATTGTCACGTTAAATTCTCATGTGTTTATTTAAAATAGATAACGCATAAGTACCACCCTAAGTTATGGTCGAAATTTCAGAGACACATCTAAATTTTACATAGGTTCTATTATCCCCCTGAATTCATTTTTGTGTGTATTTTGATGCTCCTTTTGTGCTGATTTGGCAGTGAGAGTATATATCACTCTCTTTGAGAGAGTGAGAAGCCTATTTCTTTCTTTTTCTTTTTCTTTTCTTTCTCTCTCCTTATCATTACCTCTCCCTCTGTCACGCCCCGAAGTTACCCCTAGACGTAACACGGGACTTGGAACCATAAGGATCCCAAGTTAACCCTTGGTCATAGCATTCTCAAGCATAACAAAAGATAAACGGAAGAAATCATAGATAAAGACTCAGAATATCATAAATAGAAAGTCGAATCAAGAGATACAATCATCCAACGGAACCCAACTACACTATGTCTGAAAAAGCCTCTACTACTAGCATAAGGAGTTGATGGGACAATACCCCAACTAACTCAACAATCTGGAAGGAAAGGAAGCATAGAAAAGCTAGAATAAGGTCTAATCCTCGTACTATGAGGACTCACCAAAGATGATCGTGAGTGGCCGGGAACTCTAGCCACGAAGTTGGGAAGGGACTCCTGAATCTATATCATCAAAGGATGCAGCGCAATATGCGTTAGTACTATGGAATGTACTAAGTATGTGAGCAATGCATAAGTATGATAAAAACATGCTTTAAAACGTACTTAAACATAATTCGTACATAATATAGTATCATGAGAAGATATCATAATGGAAAGCTAAATCATGAGGCAAAAGCCAACTTCAAAATGATAGTTCATAAGAGAGTTCATAAAGCTTAGAAAACTTGAAAACATACATATGGGAGTTTCTTATAACCGGCATGAGACCATGCGAGCTACATGGAATCTAACTATATAACCCTAGTTAGCAAAGCTGACTTTGAACCTTGCCAAGGAACAAGTCACCATACCCAACTATATAACCCTAGTTGGCAAAGTTGTCTTATGCCCCGTTAAGGCAAGAACACCATACATAAAGACGTGGATCCACTCTCATAAGCCTTGAAGGCACATATCATATCATAATTATACCTACGCTGGCAACGTAGTTTCTGGGACTAAGGGTACTCTCACTCTGTCCAACTCAGTGCTAAATACTACTCCCAAAACATGCACATATAGCTCATAATTTTGTAAGGGCATACTCTCATGCCAAATCTTGTTCATAAAACATGAAAACACATCGGGTATCATGCAACTTTTGTATCATTGTTCATAAAGCTTAGCATAGCCATAATTCAAAACATGCTTTTCTTTCTAAATTCATACTTGAGGAATTAGGCATGCAATTTCATAAATACATAAAGGCCATGATATCTAATCATGCCAACTTTCTCTTGAAAACATGCAAATTCATAGTTTCATGTTAGAAATCAACTTTCATGCTTGGGCTTTTAAAACCAATAAGACAATCATAATCAAATCATGAGTAATCAATAGAAAACCATGAATTTAAACATAGAAACTGAATTCATAAACTTTCCCCAAATTTAGATCAAAACCCTAATTCCATGAGTTCATAATTCAATATAAGAATTGGGGATTTTGGGCACAAGAGTGAAAGGAACTCATTGTTAAAGACCCACATACCTTAGATGAAGATTACCCACTTCAATGGAAAAGATTTAGGAGACTTGACTTGGAGCTTAGAGACTTGAGCTTGAAGGAGAAGGAACTTTCTCTTTTGGGAGGTGAATGAGGATCTTAGAAGAGACTTAGGGTAATAAGGGTGAAAACCCTAATAGAAATAGCCAAAACGACCTCACTTAGGAGTTAAAAGGGTGGAAAATGACTAAAATACCCCTGGGACTTAAATAAGAAAAAGCTGGAAAATGGTCGGTCTCAGGGACCACGGGTTAGTCGACGGTCCATGCTTCTGAAAGACGGACCATCCCGAGAGTCGTGGTTTGCGTAGAGGAGCCTGGGAAGGTTTCTGTACTTCAGGGACCATGGGTGGAACGACGGCCCGTCGTCCAAAAGGACGGGTCGTCCTTTAACTCGTTGTTTCTGGGCACTTGAAAGGGAGGCTTCTGAATTGAGAACGACGAGCATCAGTGTAGGCTGGGACGACGGTCCTTCATCTAGAAGGATGGACCGTTCTTAGACTCATCATTTCTGGGACCAATTTAGGGGTCTTTTGAATCCGGGACGACGAGTGCACAGGACGGACCGTGGTCTCCAACCACGAACCATCGTCTGACCCATCGTCTCTGGGAACTTGAAATTCTTCTGGGATTTCAACTTAGATAGTTGAATACATTTTCAGGGTGTTACAATATCTCCCCCTTGTAATCATTCGTCCTCGAATAAAGACTAAACAAGGAAAAACTGAGGGAAAAATAGCCCAACCAAACATCAAAACATGGAAATCAAGGGTACATCATGAAAACTAAACTTCTTAACTTGAAACCATGATAAACTAACTTCGTAAAACATGGATGCATGCTAGAATCATGAGAGGAACTGATGGAAAAGAATCGGGGGGACATACTAAGGAGGAAACTAGTACCTCAAGCTGGAATTGAGTCGGAAGGAAAGAGATGGAGGTATTTGGCCTTCATGGCTTCTTCCGCTTCCCAAGTAGCACCCTCAACAAGCTGATTTCTCCAAAGGACTTTTACCGAAGCGACTTCTTTGTTCCTCAACCTCCGAATCTGACGATCAAGGATCTCTACGGGAACCTCCTCATAAGTGAGACTATCCTTCACACCCACCTCCTCCAAAGGGACTATCAAGCTCGGATCACCAACACACTTCTTCAACAAGGAAACATGGAAGACTGGATGAACCGCTTCCAACTCCGTTGGCAACTCCAACTCATAAGCAACGCTACTAACTCTCCTCAAAATCCAATAAGGACCTACAAAATGGGGGGCTAAGCTTCCCTTTCTTGCCAAACCTCATCACACCCTTTATGGGTGACACCTTAAGAAAAACCCAATCATCAACTTTAAATTCCAACTCCCTTCTCCTCACATCCGCATAAGATTTCCTTCGACTCTGAGCGATCTTCAATGTTTCCCGAATAAGCTGAACATTCTCCATAGTCTCATGAACTGAATCTGGACCAATCAAGGCTGCCTCACCAACCTCAAACCAACCAATAGGAGATCTACATCTCCGGCAATAAAGTACCTCATATGGAGCCATGTGGATGCTAGAGTGAAAGTTGTTGTTGTAGGCAAACTCGATAAGAGGTAAGTGATCATCCCAATTACCTTTGAAATCGATCACACAAGCTCTCAACATATCCTCTAAAGTCTGAATGGTACGCGCTGCCTGGCCGTCTGTCTGAGGATGAAAAGTTGTGCTAAGCTTTACCTGAGTACCAAGACCTTTCTGAAATGATCTCCAAAACTGAGATGTAAACTGAGGACCTCTATCTGAAATGATAGAAAAGGGAACACCATGTAATCGAACTATCTCCCGAATGTAGAGTCTAGTATAATCGTCTGCTGAATCAGTAGTCTTAATAGGCAAGAAATGGGATGACTTGGTCATCCGGTCGACAATCACCCAAATGGAATCATGTTGCCTTCGAGTATGAGGCAAACCCGTAATAAAGTCCATATTGATTGCTTCCCATTTCCAAGTGGGAAGGTCAATATCTTGAATCATGCCACCCGACCTTTGATGTTCCACTTTGACTTGTTGACAGTTGGGACACGTAGCCACAAACCCGGCTATGTCCTTCTTCATACCATTCCACCAAAAGACTTCTCGTAGATCACGGTACATCTTAGTAGCACCCGGATGAATAGATTATCTAAAACTGTGGTCCTCGGACAAAATTTGTTGTCTCAACCCATCAACATCTGGAATACATAAGCGACCCTGATAACGAAGCACACCATCTCCCCCTTGGGAGAAAACCTCGACCCTTTACTGACGAACTGCACCCTTAAGCTGAAGTAGAACGGGATCTCAGTCTTGCTTGGCTTTCACCTCAGCCACCAAGGATGATTCGACACCATTAGTCACAATCACACCACCTTCGGTCGAGTCCATAAGGCAAACTCCCAACCGAGTAATCCTATGAACTTCTTTAACCAATTCCTTCTTTCCATCTTCAATAGAAGCTACACTTCCCATGGATAACCTACTCAAAGCATCCGCCACAACATTGGCCTTACCTGGATGGTAAAGCACATTCATATCATAATCCTTAAGGAGCTCAAGCCACCTCCTTTGTCGCAAATTCAATTCCTTTTGAGTGAACACATATTAAAGACTCTTATGATCGGTGAATACATCCACATGCACACCATACAAGTAATGTCTCCAAATCTTCAAAGAAAAGACCACGACTGCTAACTCAAGATCATGAGTAAGTTAGTTCTTCTCATGAGTCTTAAGCTGTCTAGAAGCGTAAGCAATCACCTTACCACGCCGCATCAAAACACAACCCAAACCAATCCTAGAAGCATCGCAATACACAACAAAATCATCTAAGCCCTCGGGTAGAGCTAACACTGGAGCGGTGGTCAATCTAGTCTTCAATTCCTGAAAGTTCTTCTCACACAAGTCGGACCACTGGAATTTCACCTTCTTCTGAGTCAATCGGGTCAAAGGGGCAGCAATGGAAGAAAAACCTTCCACAAACCTCCTGTAGTAACCAGTCAAACCCGAAAAACTCCTAATATCATACGGAGAAGTAGGTCTAGGCCAGTTCTTTACTGCCTCTATCTTTTGAGAATCAACCCGAATACCATCTTTAGTCACAATATGACCCAGAAAAGCAACAGACTGCATCCAAAACTCACACTTGCTAAACTTAGCAAACAATTGTCTATCCTTGAGAGTTGGCAACACAAATCTCAAGTGCTCCGCATGCTCCTCATCACTCCGAGAGTAGATGAGGATATCATCAATGAAGACAATCACAAACATATCCAAATACTGTTTGAACACACGGTTCATCAAATCCATAAAAGTTGCAGGAGCATTCGTTAGACCAAAAGACATAAAACAAACTCATAATGACCATACCGAGTCCTGAAGGTTGTCTTCGGGATATCACATTCTCGAACCCAATGCTGATGATAACCGGATCTAAGGTCAATTTTGGAGAAGAAACTAGCACCCTGAAGCTGATCGAACAAGTCATCAATTCTAGGAATGGGATACTTGTTCTTGACTGTGACCTTGTTCAATTAGCGGTAATCAATACATATTCTAAGAGATCCATCCTTCTTCCGAACAAACAAAACTAGGGCACCCCAAAGAGAGATACTAGGCCTGATGAAACCCTTATCAAGCAAGTCTTTCAACTGATCTTTCAACTCCTTGAGTTCTACGGGGGCCATTCTATAGGGAGGAATAGAGATAGAATTCGTATCTAGAAGAAGATCTATCCCAAAGTCAATTTTCCGATTGGGAGGGACTCCAAGCAAATCATCGGGAAACACTTCTGGAAATTTGTTCACAACAGGAACAAACTGAATTGTCAGGGTCTCGGACTCCGTGTACATAACCCAAACTATATGATAGACATAACCTTTAGAAATCATCTTCCTAGCTTTAAGATAAGATATGAAATGACCATTCGAGGAAGAGGGACTACCTTGCCAATCTAGGACAGGTTCATTAGGGAACTTGAAACTGACAATGTGAGTTCGACAATAAACCGAGGCATAACATGCATATAACAAGTCCATACCAAGAATAACATCAAAATCAGTCATCTCCAACTCTACTAGATCCGCTGAAGTGACTCTATGAAGGACTGAGATAGGGAAATTTTGATAGACTCTTTCGGCTAGGACTGACTCACCAACAGGAGTAGAAACATGAAAGGGTTCTAAAAGCATTTCAGGACGAACCTCGAACTTATAAGCCACATAAGGGGTTACAAAAGATAAAGAAGCACTGGGATCCAACAAGGCATACATAGCAAGAGAGAAGACTTTCAACATACTGGTAACCACATCTAGAGAACTCTGCTGATCCTAACGGGAGGACATAACATAAAGACGGTTCTGGCGCTGACCGCCAGAACTAGAAGCTGCGCGCTGCGGGGCTGGTCTACCTCCTAAAGTTGCTGGGGTAGAATGAGTGCTACCACCTCCATGCCCCATCCTAGCTAAAGGGCAATCCCTGATGTGATGTACAACCTAACCACAACTGAAACAACCACCTGAACCGGCCAAACACTCACCAACATGATTCTTCCCACACTTAACACAAGCTGGGTAGGAAGGTCCCTTGGTAACACAACCCTGAGACAGGGAATAGGAACCAAATCCTCTACCACCCTTATCATGACGAGGCTTCTAAGCCTGAGTAGGAGCACTAGCAGAAGAGTGGACAGGACCTGATGACTTCCTCTAGAAAGAAGAGCGATGTCCACCTCTGAACCTGTGATGACCAAAACCTGATCCCTCGAATCTACCCCTCTTGTTCTCCCTAGCCATCTCCTTAAGTTTATCACCCTCAATCTGATGGGCATGGGTTATGAGTCGAGAGATGTTCATATCACGCAACAACAAAGCAGACCTACACTCCTTCTTCATCATATCAGAAACACCATAGATAAACTTGCTCATTTGATCATGCGGGTCCACTACCATGGAGGGAGCATATCTAGACAACTAAGTGAACTTCAAACTATACTCTTGCACCGACATCGAACCCTGCCTCAAGTTCACAAATTCTTCCACCTTCGCTTGCCTCAACTCACGGAGGAAGAACCTATCAAGAAAGTCTCTCTCAAAACACTCCCAAGTCATAGAGATCGCATCCCTCACCCTAGCCTCCTTCCACTGCGTGAACCAAATATGAGCCACATCCTTTAGTTGATAGGATGCAAGCTCAACACAATCAACCCCAACCACTTGCATAACCTCAAAGATCTTCTTCACTTCATCAATAAAGTTTAGCGGGTCCTCACTCACCTTCGAACCCCAAAACTTCGGTGGGTTCATATGGATGAAGTCACGAACTCGGGCCGCTACCCCACCTTGAGGATGGACGGGGGCAGGAGCCTGCTGATTGGCCTGAGTGGCCAAAGTCTGGGCTAGCAAATGGATGGCATTTCTGAACTCATCATTCGTGACATCGGGAACCGGAACCTGAGGAGCAGCATTTCGAGTGGCTCGGGGAGGCATAGCACGTCTAGGAGGCATAGTCTGAAATGCATAAGATAAGGATTAGAGGAACATTAAAGTTAAGCTTTATCGCACGATGTGATCATGAAATAAGTGGAGTTTTCTAAGACATCTCACAGCTTCTCTCTCATATGCATGGTGCGCTTCATACACATGAAAGAGACTCTACTAGATACAGCTTTTAGACATCCTAGGACTCTTGAACATGAGGCTCTGATACCAAGTTTATCACGCTCCGAGGTTACCCCCTACACGTAACATGGGACTTGGAACCACAAGGATACCAAGCTAACTCTTGGTCATAGAATTCTCAAGCATAACAAAAGATAAGCGGAAGCAATCATAGATAAAGACTCAGAATATCATAAATAGAAAGTCGAATCAAGAGATACAATCATCCAACGGAACCCAACTACAATATGTTTGAAAAATCCTCTACTACTAGCATAAGGAGTTGATGGGACAATACCCCAACTAACTCAATAATCTGGAAAGAAAGGAAGCATAGAAAAGCTAGAATAAGGTCTAGTCCTCGTACTATGAGGACTCACCAAAGCTGATCGTGAGTGGCCGGGAACTCTAGCCATGAAGCTGGGAAGGGACTCCTGAATCTACATCATCAAAGAATGCAGATATGCGTTAGTACTATGGAATGTACTAAGTATATGAGCAATGCATAAGTATGATAAAAACATGCTTTAAAACGTACTTAAACATAATTCGTACATAATATAGTATCATGAGAAGATATCATAATGGAAAGCTAAATCATGAGGCAAAAGCCAACTTCAAAATGATAGTTCATAAGAGAGTTCATAAAGCTTAGAAAACTTGAAAACATACATATGGGAGTTTCTTATAACCGACATGAGACCATGCGAGCTACATGGAATCTAACTATATAACCCTAGTTAGCAAAGCTGACTTTGAACCTTGCCAAGGAACAAGTCACCATACCCGACTATATAACCCTAGTTGGCAAAGCTGTCTTATGCCCCGCTAAGGCAAGGACACCATACATAAAGACGTGGATCCACTCTCATAAGCCTTGAAGGCACATATCATATCATAATTATACCTACGCTAGCAACGTAGTTTCTGGACTAAGGGTACTCTCACCCCGTCCAACTTGGTGCTAAATACTACTCCCAAAACATGCACATATAGCTCACAATTTGGAAGGGCATACTCTCATGTCAAATCTTGTTCATAAAGCATGAAAACACATCGGGTATCATGCAACTTTCGTATCATAGTTCATAAAGCTTAGCATAACCATAATTCAAAACATGCTTTTCTTTCTAAATTTATACGTGAGGAATTAGGCATGCATTTTCATTAATACATAAAGACCATGATATCTAATCATGCCAACTTTCTCTTGAAAACATACAAATTCATAGTTTCATGTTAGAAATCAACTTTCATGCTTGGGCTTTTAAAACCAATAAGAAAATCATAATCAAATCATGAGTAATCAATAGAAAACCATGAATTTAAACATAGAAACTGATTTCATAAATTTTTCCCAAAGTTAGATCAAAACCCTAATTTCATGAGTTCATAATTCAATATAAGAATTGGGGATTTTGGGCACAAGAGTGAAAGGAACCCATTGTTAAAGACCCACATACCTTAGATGAAGATTACCCACTTCAATGGAAAAGATTTAGGAGACTTGACTTTGAGCTTGGAGACTTGAGCTTGAAGGAGAAGGAACTTTCTCTTTTGGGAGGTAAATGAGGATCTTAGAAGAGACTTAGGGTAATAAGGGTGAAAACCCTACTAAAAATAGCCAAAATGACCTCACTTAGGAGTTAAAAGGGTGGAAAATGACTAAAATACCCCTGGGACTTAAATAAGAAAAAGCTGGAAAATGGTCGGTCTCAGGGACCACGGGTTAGTCGACGGTCCATGCTTCTGAAAGACGGACCATCCCGAGAGTCGTGGTTTGCGTAGAGGAGCCTGGGAAGGTTTCTGTACTTTAGGGACCATGGGTGGAACGATGGCCCGTCGTCCAAAAGGACGGGTCGTCCTTTAACTCGTTGTTTCTGGGCACTTGGAAGGGAGGCTTCTGAATTTAGAACGACGAGCATCAGTGTAGGCTGGGACGATGGTCTGCCATCCAGAAGGACGAACCGTTATTAGACTCGTCATTTCTGGGACCAATTTAGGGGTCTTCTGAATCAGGGACGACGAGTGCATAGGACGGACCGTGGTCTCCAATCACGAACCGTCGTCTGACCCATCGTCTCTGGGAACTTGAAATTCTTGTGGAATTTCAACTTAGATAGCTGAATACGTTTCAGGGGTGTTACACCCCCAACCCCCACCACCCCCCGTCACCCACCCCCAACCTTCACTCCACTTACCATCACTTTTTTTATGGAGAAGGGCCAAATATACCCATGTACTATTAAAAATAGTTTAAATATACCCTTCGTTATACTTTAGGTCTAAATATTCTCTTTTTGTTATACTTCAAGTCTAAATATACCCTTGTACTATTAGAAATAGTATAAATATACCCCTCGTTATATTATCAGTCCAAATATACCCCTCTCTAGATATATTTTGGATCTAAATATACCCCTCCCATTATATTTTTGGTTCAAATATATCCTTCATTATACTTTTATGCTGATTTAACCCTTCTCCCCCACCCCCACCCTTTTTTTTATAAAGGTGATTTAGCCTCTTTTTTGTTTACAAACGAACACGTGATGAGCTTCAAAATAAAAATAACTCATCACCAAATGTAAATATTTGCGCGATGCACTTTACAAACTCACCTATTTAATTCATCTCTGACCAACTCCCCTCGATTTATATAAAAATAATACACATATTCACAATTTATACCCTGTCATCTAAACCTTTTCTTGGCCTCACAACGAATAAACTTCTTTACAATTTTTTTTTGAAGTTTCGATATATAAGAAAAAATCATTTTCTTTCTGCCATAATCTTTTGGTCAAATATCAGATGTTAAAACCTACTTGAAATAATCAGCTATGCAAGATTACCATATATAAATGTAGGAACAAAATTTCTATATCTGATAAACGGATCATTGATGTCAATGGAAAAGTATTCACAAAATAGATGGAGCAAAGACTTTAAAGAGTTTGGATTCATGAGAAGCGAATCATTAAAAAAGAGAAGAAAAGAAAAAAGAAGATTACAAGAAAAGAAATAAAGTGAAGGGAATTGAGATGGATTAAATGGGTGAGTGTCAAAAATAAGGGTAAATCAGCATAAAAGTTTAATGGGAGGGAAATATTTGGACCTAAAATATATCGGGAGGGGTATATTTGGACTGAAAGTATAACTAGGATTATATTTAAACTATTTCTAATAGTATGTGGTATATTTGGACCCAAAGTATAACGAAAAAAGTATTTGAACCCAAAGTATAACGAGAGGTATATTTAAACTATTTATAATAGTACGGGGGTATATTTGACCCTTCTCCATTTTTTTATTTGTTTTAAAAAAATTAAAAAAAATTGGTTTCCACCTCTACCCCCTACCTTACCCCACCTCCATCTCCATCCCACTCCACCCCCCAATTTTTTTAGATAAATTTTTTAATTTTATTGTACCCCCACCCCTCCACCTCCAACCCCACCAATCCTAATTTTTTTTAAAAAAAAATTGTACTCCACGTACTCAACTCCCATCTTATTCCACTCCCCCCCTCTTCCTCCAGCCCAGCCAAAATTCAATTTCTTAAAAAAAATTACTCCACCCCCACCCACCTAACCCACAATCCACCCCTCCACCTCTACCCACTACAATACGCCCATAGCCACCCAACCTACCTACTTAAAAATATTTTCTACTCTCTAGCCAAACACTAAAAATATTTTCCATGAAAAATATTTTTTCACTCATCAACCAAACACTAAAACATATTTTCAAAAAATATTTCCACTAACCAATCAAACATAAGAAAATAAGTAAGAAACCAACTTGTTTTTCATAAACATATTTATGAAAAATATTTTTCTTGAAAAATATTATCTTTCATACCAAACACACCCTAAGTAAAAAAAATGTAAAAGAAAAGAAGATATTTAAGTGAGATATAAAGGAAGCCAAGAAATAAAGGAAGGAAGAAGAGAAAAATAAAGAAAAAAATAATTTTCAAGTGGTCGCGCGTGCACAACACCCTGTGCAAGAAATTTGGTTATCTAATTTTAAGGTGTAAATAATTATATTTCAAAAAAGTTCAAGGAGTTATAGAACCTATGTAAAGTTTAAATGTGTCTCTGAAATTTTGACCATAATTTAGGGCGCTACTTATGTTTTAACTCTATTAAAAATGTAGAACTTGTCTGGAATGTCATTTAAAGGTACAACTCATTATCATCAGCATCAAAATCTACCGACATGTGCCAAGAAATTACTAAACCTTGATAAGCTTCTTGTCCTAGACTGAGATTCCAAAAAATAAGCGAGACAAGAAGGTTAGCTAATCAACAAACAATAGTATATAGTAATAGACATCATTCATAATGTCCTCACAACTACAACAGATAACAACTAAGAGTCAGTATGGCTAGCTACATTGTATATAAACATTCATCATACACAGTCCTTAAGTCTTCCAAATTACAAATGTCATAATAACTCAACATATCCTCGATACATTTTTCTATCAAGAGTGATATTAACTTCGAATGAGGTTCACTCTTTTGAGAGGAAAATACTAAAGGAAAATGTTAGTTACTTGTGATATCAGAAATTCCCTCTCAGAGATCTTCTAAGAATGTTAACGCTATCTTCACCACTATGTTTCTTTTGCTGCAACATAGCTCAAAATTTGAAAAAGTCCTTCATTTGGGATCTGATATCATAACACTTGGGCAAAGATTTTGTGTGTCTTGTGATGAAAGTTACCCAATATTTTGAGCTCCTCTAGCATAAAAACACATGAAAAGTTAAAAATTAACATGTTTTTGAAACTTTAATGAGAACTCAAATGGGGAAGATGGAAATATAATTCTTCTTATCTGGTTTTTTCAATGGTCTTTCACTGATATCTGGGTTAGAAAGACTCACTTTTGTCACTTGTGGCCGGCGATATGAAGTTTCCCACAAAGATGTCGATGAAGATGATGAAGGTTCCAAATCTCACATAGAGATCTCCAGAGGTCGATAATATTAAATTTTACGTAATTAATTTTATTTTCATTAAAATATTTATAATGATCACAATCCTGTTCGCTCCCCATGTTTTCGCACCTCAGCGTCGGTAGGGATCTAGAGAGCTGCCTTCACTTTTGGAGTTCCTTCGTAGATCTCCGAATTTCACCCCTACACACGAAATTCCACTCTCCAGGTTTTCATTTTACGCTCATAATTAATTCTTTTGAAAGTGAAACAAGTTTGTATAGTTTTACAAAAAAAATTAAAATTCGTGGAGTAGATAAAGGAACACTAATAATTTATATTCAGAGTATGAAATAACATTGATACTAGGAGGTAATATATACTCGTAGAGTAATGTAACAAATTAAATCAAATTCTATCAATCGTTTGTCATCAAACCTTGAATATAAGTCTCGTGTAAAGATGCAGTGATCAAGAGCTAACCAATAATCCATCTGAGTATATATGAAATGTATTAATATTATGAGGTAATACTCATAGAAATGTAACAAATAAAATTTTATATATATTAATGGTTCATTGAACCTTGAATGTCTAACAATAATACATCGAACATTTATCTCATTTAATGATATAGACAACAGAACAACGATAATTTATTGATTTTAGGAGGTATTATATATATATTATATATATATATATATATATATATAATATATATATATATATATATATATATATATATATATATATATATATATATATATATATATATTGTCACGACCCGATTTCTCAGGTCATGATGGCACCTACAAACCCCCAGTAGGCGAACCAATTCTCGTAGCCCTGAACGGTTAGTAATGGGCTATTACCTAACCAATATGCACAATAAGCAGAAATAAGCGGAAGCAGAATATAAAGATAGACAAAGCGGAAGCAAAACCCGATTATATACATAAAGATACTACACCAACCCCAAGAATTAGTATCGACAATACATAAGCTTCTAATAGAATACAAGTGCTAGAAGTAAATAAATACAATATAAATTTGTCTAAAAAAGTACAAGGAGCAACAGTACAACAAATGAGATGTAGACAAGCCCCGACCGTCAGGCGCTCACCCTAGTCTCGAATCTCCCAAAAGCTGCATGAGTCTCCAACGCGATCAACGGTGAAAGATCAACTAATATCTGCACCGGAAAGATGCAGAAGTGTAGTATGAGCACCAAGACAAAGGGTACTCAGTAGGAATCATCGACTGACTGAGCGCATATAAGATATAAAAACAATAAGTAGCATATACCAAGAAAATGGTCACAGAAAATAATAGAGGAAACACACGGAACTAGCACAGAGGACAGACAACCAAGAGTAATAACAATCAATGCTAGCACATAAAACAAATATACACAGAACACAGGTGTAAAAAAGAAGAACGCACCTGGAATCCTTGCAACAATAGTATATAAAAGGAGAGAGTTTAGAAGACATGGTGGTATACCAGTAACCTCAAGTAAAAAGAAAAGAAGGAAGGCAATCCAACATAATCAACTATAAGGCATAGAATAATGGAAACATGCTTTAAACACAACTATCAAGGTAGGCATAAACCGGATCAATCTCACAAATACAACCCTAAAATGGAATATACAAACCACCATAACCGATAGCTACTTCCCAAAATCATGACAAGGAATAGAACCAGAAACCCACAATCTCCTCAGAAGATCGCACAACAGTGCCTCAAAGATATAGGACTCCCTAGCCCCTCAATAATCAAAATCCCACAATCGGAGCCTCAACAGGCTAATAACCGCTAAATCACCAAGAAATAAAGACCATAACCAGCTCTAAGAAACGATGAGTAATATAATCTACCTACAGACCCAACGGCCGCCCAAACAATCGAGGAACGCAATCAAGTGAAACCAAACCCTCCGACTGCCCATACAACCGGAGCGTACAATAAACACACAGCAAACAAGGGTGGAATCCGAGTGAAATATGCATGATGATGATGATGATTTAAAAGTAACCGGTATGTTCCCCCTCAGGTACCTCAAGGGCCCATATAGAGGCAGAACCCATGGAGGGACTCTACTCGTGTTCTTCTCCTATGTCGTACACCCCTCATCTGGAACACGCAGCCCAAGGCCCCAGGTTCTGGATCGACTGGGTCCATGGAGGTCTAGTCGTCAACCACATACATCGCCCAACGATCTAAAATAGTAGCTCCAACTCGAAACCTTGCAGTATATGCCCGGGATCGAACCAGGTCTAAAACAGTAGTAATAATCTTAAAATAACCTCTCAAAGGGTGCCCGAAGTATACTCGGGTCTAAATTAGTGATAAAAGTCTTAATAACCCTCTCAAAGGGTGCCCAGAGAGCATCCGGGTCTAAATCAGTCAGAAATCAGGTCTGGTGCTCTGCCCAACAGATCCTAGTATCAATAGAAAATCAAGTCTAGTGCTCGGTCCAGCAGAGCCTAGTATCAGTAGGAAACCAAGGCTAGTACTCTGCCAAGCAGAGCCTAGTATCAGAAAGAAATCAGTGCAAAATCATCTAAAATCTCATGTAATCATTAGATTATACCAAAAATGGACCCCCGGGGCCATGCAAGTTTAGGAAAAACCGTTTATAGTGGCTCGCAGCCAAAACCAAAGTAAACACATGCAGGGAAAAACCTCTTTTATGGATGATATGCTTGCACACAAATATAAATTAGCCCAACGGCTCATAAATATTCCTATCGGCCCTGCACAGGTTCCACAGCAACTCAACAAACATAACCAGCCTAAAAGGATATCTCTATGTTCGGGACTTGCGAACATTCCCAAATAACCCACCGTCTATGTTCCAGAGTCAATACAAGGCCACACATGACCACAAGGGTGTTATACAATACTACACGAATATTACACTCAACGTACGAAATAACGGACAGAAAAGGCGGACAAGGTCTGGGGTACCAACCTATAACAACCCACCTAAGGATGCTAATTAATGCAGTTATAGCCTATATATGCAGAGTCTAGGTAGGGAAAACCATAACCTACCTGTCATCCCGTGACTAGCTGCAAAAACAACATTGTCCAGGCTTGAACTGTTCCGGAGAGCTTCAAATTACAAAACCACTATCAACACAATAATCTAGGCGTTAACACGAGACTAACGATACCCATAATGCCATAAACATAATTGGGTTAAAATCTGGGTCACAAATGGGTCTGTATACCTCGCAATCCAAAACCAGAAATGAAAAACACCAAAGTATTCTGTACCATTCTGGGAGAACATGCTCAAAATTTGAGCAGAAATGGACAATAATTGGGGATCCAAACAGTCCGCTCAAGTCAAGAATTAAAGAAGAAATTTTAAGGATGAACAATCGGAAATTGAGCAAGAAAGCTTACCACAAAGTGGGGGATTTCACCCGAACAGCGAGTCTCACAAACCCACGATCATGCACTCACAAAAGGGGCAGAATCTACAAGAATTCCCAAGCTTTAGAGACTCCACACAATGGTGGTTTCTTTAGAAACAAGAGAAGAACAAGTTGGGAAAGAAGACTTACCAATTGCCGAGGGAGCACGGATTTTTGATGACCAAATGATTCCCCAAGTTCAAGAACTAATTTGGAGCAATTTGGTAGAGAAAATTTGTGTTTTAGAGTTGGAAAAGTATGAGGAACAAGCTGGAAAAACGAGGGCCAAGGAATTATATAGCTGTTGGTCGCTGGTCAGTGTTATCGCGCTAAAGGAGTGTGATCGCGCTGAAGGAAGGATCACAGACCAGCGCTATCGCGCGATCGCGCTGAAGGGGAAATTACAGACCAGCACAATCGCGCTAAAGGCCACTAGAGGCAGAAAAACCAGTAACAACCAAAACTTCTACGGGCCATTCCGGGCACAATCGGAACCCGATACTCAAAAACCAATAGTGCTATTAGAGTATAAACGACGTCTCAGACTCAACAAAATTGATGAAACTTCTATACAAGGTCATTTTGGAAGAATGTTGACCCAAGTCAACACTAGCTAATGCCAACCCAACACCCGAAATGAGCCTGGCTCATCCGGAACCCGAACCAACAAACTAACTGACACAAACTCGGCATTCCGAAGCTAACGACGCTGACAAAATTTCCATATGAGGTCATCTTCTCTAAATGTTGACCAAAGTCAACCCAACAAGCCCAACTGGCTTGAAAACACAGAATGAGAGAGAATTCCAAGCTGAAAAGCTCCCGGATCCCAACCAAAGGTCCCACTAGACCAAAGTCCACGCTTCAGAGCTAAGGAACTGTCGGAACTCGATTCCGAGTACGTTCACCAAGGATGTTGACCGGGAATGCCCAAAAAAGAACAAACAAATGACCCAAAACCTGAACTACCGGTCCTAGAAAGCCATAAATGACTTGGGGCCACTACAGGTAAGCTCTAACGGTACAAGAAAGGCTAACACGCTTAAATGACCAGAAGGGTCATTACATCATCCACTACTAAAAGGACTTTCATCCCTGAAAGTTAAGAAATAAGGAAAGACTAGAGAGGAAAAGAACAGCGGATACGAAGCCTGCACTACTCTCTCGGATAACCCGGGTAGCCTTCTCGACTGGACGGCACCCAATAGAAAAGAACCAAGGAAAGCAACCAAGCCTAAGCTTCTTACTAGCCAAGCTAGATTCCAACCTCAAACTCTAAAACTCCAAAGATCTGCCAACCCAAACTGAACCTTGAGAATCTCAACCAGAAAGCACCGACACAACACCGAAACCAGGGAAGCAAGGTGATCAATCACACAGAATTCGAACCTTCGAAACCACAATCGAATTAGCCAGAAAAGCCTACAACCAAAACACTAACTCATGAGCTAGCTGACCCGTAAAACCCTTTTATTCAGAAATGAATCCTCTTACACCACAACAGGAAGTTGCATAAGTCGAACACTCGACCACCCTCGAAGCATCAACAGACATACCGGAGATCCACAGTTCCTGCTTATACTTCGTTATAAATGAAGCCACCATTTATACTCAAGCTCTTTCCAACCTAAGTTATAGCCTACTAACCTTTGCCATTCAAGATAACAACCCGTAGCATATCACCAAAGACTGGAGTTACCTGGCCCGACTGACCATCAAGCAGCGGAAGAACACTTTCGCCAACACTAAACTCGCTAACTGAACCCAACTGATCAACCCATCTGAATCCGACTGAAGTCCGCACATCAAAGTTAGGAAAGGCATATATGAATACCTTGTGTTGACGGAGAAATTTCAAACTATAGAACAAAATCAACCTCGCTGAATCGGACCAAATTTGAATAAACTGGAAGCGAAGGAACCAGGGCAACCTGTCTGACAGACCCAAACCCAAAACCAAGCCTCTTCAAGAAGTGTGGTAAGCCTACCACAAAGTCCGTAATTATCAGCTAAGCTCCATACTGTAAGAACACTGCTGCAACTCCAAATACTCGAACACCATTCTGATTTGAAGTCATCTTACCAAGATCACCTCGGGAAGAAGTCCACCATGCCATGAATATCAAGTCAAACACCTCGAAGGCAAAGGAAAAGGTGTCTGGGGTTCAAAGTTGCCATCTAGCCATAGAAATTTGCATATAACTTCAACTCATCCCTTTGGCTCGAATCAGCCGCTCTACCATATCTGCACACAGCCAACCATTTCAAAGCATATACCATACCAAACTTCTAGTACATACTGGCCGAGTCTAACCAACACTAGAACCCCACATAAACAACAACCTCGGAAGAATCAACTAAACAAGCTTTCAAATTCTCGATAAATGAATGGTGACCACCGGTCTCTAAGTATCATTAGAACTCAAAATAGTCTCGCTAGCCTCAACCCACACAACCTGATCACATATAGCATACATCACTGCTGAATATCAAACTCACACCATTGAGTCTGTCTAACCATAGTAGAAGGAACCTCGTACTATCCAGAGCACCGCCGAGATCTGGAATGTCCAGCCTAACTCAAAGGTTAGCCAAGGACTAGGTGTCCAAGGTCAACTGCCACTCTACAACTGAAATGGGGAAACTAAGTTGCCCGAACTCAATGCCTTCCAACCCACGAAGGTGCAACTGAAAAGAGCCAACCACGAACCATTCGGAATAGGTTTGCTAGCCCACGATTCTGAAACCCAACTTTAAAATTGCCAACCAAAGCCTTTGTTGAACCAGCATGCTGCCAATGAACCCTTAGGAACCGAAGCTAACTAGGCCATGAATACATAATTTGCCCAATCCGTAGATGCTACTGAAGCTTGAACCAATCGAAGGAAAAGCCACTGCAATTTGTAGATGGTCGAATCAAGTCACCAACACACAACCCAAAGCAAACCTCCATCGTCACCCCAGTCAACTACTAAAATACATAAGCACGAACAAGGAGTCATCTCCCTCCTTTTTTAGCTAAACCAAACCCTTTCTTAGCGTATACTAAACCTTACAAATCCCTTCTCAAATAAGAATCTGGAGCCATTTCCCTAGCTCACATACTTACATCGTCAAAAGTCAACAAGGCAGGAGAAAATGGGTCGGATGCCCGACTCACCCAATATGCTACGAATACATCTCAACCACGAGGATACGATCAACATTTAGTCAAAAATGCTAAAGCCAAAACTCATTCACAATGCCACAATCAAAGGCTCAACAAGAGGACTATGATCAAAATTCATTCCTACCAGAACCGGGGAAAACGATAAGACAATCCAACTGGACAAGAAACTGAGGGAAACTATGGGAACAACCCATATACCTGAAAACCTCCTAAACAACCCAAAAAAAAGGGTCGACTCTAATCACCCAAAAAACAAAACCAAATCATGCTCACTAGCATAACCAACACCTCTTATCTCAAGACAGAAGCTCAAACTTTAGCACAACTACTAGTAACACCAAACTAAAACAAGAACCTCTAGCCACGCTAGATAATAGCCTAGGCAATCAACCATATAGGACCTCTCAAAAGGGAAGACTCATCATAAGTCTATAGCCGCAGCGAAACAGAAAACAAACCTAACCAGAAATAGACTAACAAGAACTACCCACGAGCTACCACTCTGGGTAAACACCTATCAAGGATAACTCACCCCCATCCACTACTAAGGAATAAACTACCACGAAAACAACACGTAAAAGCTACAATCCAGAAATCAAACAACTAAACAAGTAGCAGGTAGGCATATAAGCAATTAAACGACAAAAAGGATAGAATCGCAACGCGAGCAGGACTATCACAAGCTGAAGGTGATAGGAGCCTAACCTAGAGCAATGATATCAGGAACCTCTACCTCGGGCCCACCAGGAAGGGCATCAGACTGACATGATCTAACTCTGGACTAAGTAGTCAAAGCTGAAAGCTCTGCCATCCCTCGCCGGGGACAAGCTCTATAAAGGTGACCAACTTCCCCACAATCATAACAACCAGGCTGACCAAGATACAAAATCGTGGGGCAATTCCTAGAAAAGTGCCCACGCTCCCCACATTGAAAATAGCTTCTACCAGATAAAGTCCGACGGGAAGAACTCACTGAACCTGACTAGACACCACGGCCTACCCAACCTGAATGCAAACCCTAGAGAATATGATTTATACCCTGCCTACCCTGCTTAACATGCCCTACACAACCACTCTCTGGAACCCGTGGAGCAACTGAAACTGGCCTGGTATATAAGAAGCAATGGACCTGTCTCTGGGGGAAAATCCCCTACCTCGAAACTATCCTGGCGATGATGTTTCTTAGCACTACCTCCATAAGCCTCACGGCACAAACCCTCGATAGCCCAAGAATGATCCACTACCTGAAGGAAGTTAGTCCCAACTGTAACCAAATGCTCGGTAGCTAAACGAAGCGGTGAAATCAAACCTCCCATGAAACTCTGAACCCTATCAAACTCTGATGATACAACTCTAGCAGTACGCCTAACCATGTCATGAAATCTTGCCTTGTACTCCACTACCGACAGACAACCCTGCTGAAGAACTGGAAGCTCAACCCTGACTGAAGCACCACTCAAAGAACCAAAAACTGAAACACCTACCAGAGGACTTAGAGTCTTAACCACGGTGTCCTGAAGAACTGGGGTCGCTATAAATCCAATCGAAGGTTGGGCTGGCCCCACACCCTCTACCTAATATGATAAACTCTCACTCTGAAGTCCTGGCGCTGACAGAAGCACTGAAGCAACAGGCACAGAAGCCTCGACATCACCCGCTGTCGAACTCGTCTTAGGCATCTGAGAAGGAATAAAACAACCAAAGTTCAGAAGTCAATCGATCCAGGAACGCGCGATAAGGAGCCAAGAAGATGATACTTTTCCTAAAAATGCCCTGTAGCCTCCCGCAGATAGGATACGGACGTCATCGTACCGATCCACGAGACTCTACTTAAACACTTGCTTCTGTACCACGACACCGGTAAACCTAGAGCTCTGATACCAAACTGTCACGACCTAATTTCTCAGGTCATGATGGAACCTATAACCCCCCAATAGGGAAACCAATTCCCGTAGCCTGGAACGATTAGTAATGGGCCACTACCTAACCAATATGCACAATAAGCAGAAATAAGCAAAAGCAGAATATAAAGATAGACAAAGTGGAAGCAAAACCTGAATATATACATAAAGATACTACACCAACCCTAAGACTTGGTATCGATAGTATAAAAGCTTCTAATAGAATACAAGTGCTAGAAGTAACAAAATACAATATAAATCCATCTCCGAAAGTACAAGGAGAAACAGTACAACAGATAAGATGTAGACAAGCCCCAACTGTCAGGCGTTCACCCTAGTCTCGAATCTTCCAAAAGTTGCACGAGTCTCTAACGCGATCAACGACAAAATCTAAACTAATACCTGCACCAGAAAGATGTAGAAGTGTAGTATGAGCACCAAGACAACGGGTACTCAGTAGGCATCATCGACCGACTGAGCGCATATAAGATATAAAAATAGTAAGTAGCAGATAGCAAGAAAATGGTCACAGAAAACAATAGAGAAGGCACATGGAACTAGCACAGAGGACAGACAACCAAGAGTAATAACAAACAATGCAAGCACAGAAAATAAATATACACAGAACACAGGTGTAAGAAAGAAGAACGCACCTGGAATCCTTGCAACAATAGTATATAAAAGGAGAGAGTTTAGAAGACATGACGGTATACCAGTAACCTCAAGTAAAAAGGAAAGAAGGAAGGCAATCCAACATAATCAACTAGAAGGCATAGAATAATGGAAACATGCTTTAAAACAAATATCAAGGTAGGCATAAACCGAGATCAAACTCACAAATACAGCCCTAAAATGGAATAACCAAACCACCATAATCGATAGCTACTACCCAAAATCATGACAAGGAATAGAACCAGAAACCCACAATCTGCTCAGAAGACCGTATAACAATGCCTCAAAGATATAGGACTCCCTAGCCCCTCAATAATCAAAATCCCACAACCGAAGCCTCAACAGGCTAATAATCGCTAAATCACCAAGAAATAAGGACCATAACCAGCTCTATGAAATGATAGGAGTAATATAATCTACCTACAGTCCCAACGGCCTCCCATACAGCCAAGGAACGCAATCAAGTGAAAACAAACCCTCCGGCCACCCATACAACCGGAGCATACACTGAAAACACAACAAACAAGGGTAGAATCAGAGTGAAATATGCATGATAATGATGATGATGTGAAAGTAACCAGTATGTTCCCTCTCAGGTACCTCAAGGGCCCATATAGAGGCAGGACCCATGGAAGGACTCTACCGGTGTACCTCTCATGCGTTGTACATCCCTCATTCGGCACACACAGCCCAAGTCCACAGATCCTGGATAGACAGGGTCCATGGAGGTCATCGACCACATACATCGCCCAGCAATCTCAAATAGTAACTCCAACTTGAAACCTTGCAGTATATTCCCGGGATTGAACCGGGTCTAAAACAGTAGTAATAATCTCAAATACCCTCTCAAAGGGTGCTCGAAGTATACTCGGATCTAAATCAGTGATAAGAGTCTCAATAACCCTCACAAAGGGTGCCCAGAGCGCATTCGGGTCTAAATCAGTCAGAAATCAGGTCTGGTGCTCTGCCCAGCAGATTCTAGTATCAATAGGAAATCAAGTCTAGTGCTCTGCCCAGCAGAGCCTAGTATCAGTAGGAAACCAAGGCTAGTGCTCTGCCCAGCAGAGCCTAGTATCAGTAGGTAATCAGTGCGAAATCATCTAAAATCTCATGTAATCATTAGATTATATCAAAAATGAGCCCCCGGGGCCATGCAAGTTTAGGAAAAACCATCTATAGTGGCTCGCAACCAAAACTGAAGTAAAACATGTAGGGGAAAACCTTTTTCATGGATGATATGCTCGCACACAAATATAAATTAGTCCAACGGCTCATAAATATTCCTATCGGCCCTACACAAGCTCCACGGCTACTTAGCAAACATAACCAGCCTAAAAGGATATCTCTATGTCCGGGACTCACGGACATTCCTAAATAACCTACCATCTATGTTCTAGAGTCAATACAAGGCCACACAGGACCACAAGAGTGATATACAATACTACACGAATACTATAATCAACGTATGAAATAACAGACAGAAAAGGTAGACAAGGTCTGGGGTACCAGCCTATAACAACCCATCCAAGGATGCTAATTAATACAGTTATAGCCTATATACACAGAGTCTAGGTAGGGAAATACATAACCTACCTTTTATACGATGACTAGCTGCGGAAACGGCATTATCCAGGCTTGAACTGCTTCAGGGAGCTCCAAATTGCGAAACCACTATCAACACAATAATCTAGGCATTAATACGATACTAACAATAACCATAATACCATAAATATAACCGGGCCAAAATCCGGGTCACAAATAGGCCCGTAGGACCCGCAACCTGAAACTAGAAACGAAAAACACCAAAGTGTTCCTTACCATCCCAGGAGAATATGCTCAAAATTTGAGCAGAACCGGACAACAATTGGGGATCCAAATAGCCCACTCAAGTCAAGAATTAAAGAAGGAATTTTAAGGATGAACAATCAGAAATTGAGCAAGAAAGCTTACCACAAAGCGAGGGATTTCACCCGAATAGCGAGTCTCACGAACCCACGATCATGCACTCACAAAAGGGGCAGAATCTACAAGAATTCTAAAGCTTTAGAGAGTCCCAACAATGGTGGTTTCTTTAGAAACAAGAGAAGAACAAGTTGGGGAAGAAGACTTACCAATTGCCGAGGGAGCACGAATTTTTGATGAGCAAATAATTCCCCAAGTTCAAGAACTAATTTGGAGCAATTTGGTAGAGAGATTTTATGGTTTAGAGTTGGAAAAGTATGAGGAATAAGCTGGAAAAACGAAGGCCAAAGAATTATATAGTTGTTGGTCCCTGGTCAGCGCTATCGCGCTAAAGGAGCGCGATCGCGCTGAAGGAAGGATCACAGACCAGCGCTATCGTGCTACAGGAGCGCTATTGCGCTACAGGAGCGCGATCGCACTAAAGGGAAAATTACAGACCAGCGCAATCGCACTGAAGGCCACCAGAAGCAGAAAAACCAACAACAGCCAAAACTTCTACGGGACATTCCGGGCACAATCGAAACCCGATACTCAAAAACCAATATTGCTATTAGAGTAGAAACAATATCCCGGACTCAACGAAATTGATGAAACTTCCATACGAGGTCGTTTTGGAAGAATGTTGACCCAAGTCAACACTAGTTAATGCCAACCCAACACCCTAAATGAGCCCGGCTCATCCAAATCCCGAACCAACCAACTAACTAACACAAACTCAACATTCCGGAGCTAACAACGCTGACGGAATTTCCATCTGAGGTCGTCTTCTCCAAATGTTGACCAAAGTCAACCCAACAAGCTCAACTGGCTTGAAAACACAGAATAAGAGAGAATTTCAAGCTCAAAAGCTCCCGAATCCCGACCAAAGGTCCCATTAGACCAAAGTCCACACTCCGGAGCTAACGAAACTGTCGGAACTCGATTCCGAGCACGTTCACCTAGAATGTGGACTGAAGTAAATGATTTTCAATGTTAAAAGCTCTAAAACCAGGAATGCCCAAAAAAGAACAAACAAACGTCCCGGACACCGAACTACTGGTCCCAACAAGCTATAAATGACTTGGGGTCACTACAGGCAAGCTCTAACGATACAAGAAAGGCGAACACGCGTAAATGACCAGAAGGGTCATTACATCTATATATATATCGCGTGAAATAATGTAACAAAGCAAGTTCTATCAAGGTCTGTAGGTCCGACCTTGAATGGATGTCTCGTGTAGTGATGTCGTAGGTAAAAGGTAACTGATAATCCATCTGAGACTTATGAAATACGTTGATGTTACGAGGTTATACTCGTCGAGTAGTGTAACAAATCAAATTTTATATATTAGTGATCTGTCCGACCTTGAATGTATATCTCGTGTAGTATTATAGTTATTAATTAAAGGAATAGTGATCAATCCGTATATGAAATACATTGATATTAGAAGGTATATATATAAATAATATAGGACAAAGGGAGTATAATTCATCCAAATGTTGGGAAAATGAATAATATTCAATAATAAGGGTATAAAAAGTATAAAATGGTAAATTATCTATTCGTTTGTCAAACTGAACAAGTAAAAATAGACATTTATTTTTAGTATAGTTAACAAGTAAAGCTAAATGAAAAAAGTAGCATATACTCCCTCCATTCATCTTTACTTATCCAGTATACTAAAGATAGATGTCCAACAATACTTATCCAGCTTGGAAAATCAATGAATAATTACCATTTTTGTGTCCATTTTACCTTTGTTGTTAAATACTATTCATCACCAATACATTTTTCAAAGCATTAAATTTATTATATTCAAAGAGTGATATAGTAAATTACCTCCATTATTTATTATTTCTTAAGGTATCTGTCAAGTCTGAACAGGTAAAGATGGACGAAGAGAGTAATATTTATTTGGACTGTCTTAAATATCGTCGGAATTTATTTTGGATCAAAATCTAATAAAATATTTAGTTGTCGCAGTGACAAAATATTGTAAAAAAAAAGTACTCCATTAAATATAAGAATAGACGAGAAAATATATATATTTTTGATTCAAATTTATGTGACACATTTTTCTTTTTAATTCGTCTTTAAAAAAAAATACTCATTTCGCTCTAATTTAAGTGTCTTAATTTGATTGGACACGAAATTTAAGAAATTAAAATATACTTTTGAATCTTATGGTCTTAAATTTAAAATGTGTGTAGTGGTGTTAAACTTGCGGTGTACCAAACTGTTGGAATTAAAAAAATTAATACTAAATATAGAAAAATATTATTTTTGGTACAGATAAAAAAGAAATTAAGACATGAGTTAATAATTTGAAAAAAATTCCGCATGAGTTATGAAAAAGAGGTTTGTTTATTGATAGAGTTGTGTAATAGAGTAATAATGTCCTTAGAAGTTGAAAATCCAAAATCATTCACTTGCTATTCCAATGTAACCTTTCAGTTACTATTCCAATGATGTTTCACTTCCTCTTCACTCTCATATATAAATTCTTCTCAATCCTTTCCTTGAGACCGAATAAACTACACAGGTTTATCAAATTCCTTTTTCAAGGCCAAATCCATGAAGAAAGGTTTGATCTTTTTGTTTGATGGTTTTGTTCTATTTGCTCTTATGGATTTTGGAGGAAATATTTGAATTAGTTTGTGTTTACAGGGAAGAGGGAAGCTGAAAATGAGATTTGATAAGTTATTGAGTAGAAAGAAGCAGAAGAAACATGAGAAAAACAAGAGCTATACAAAGATTCAGATACAAGAAATCAGTGATACTTAAATTCTAGTATTGGGTACTATATATGTCTCTTGACTGCATCTACGTAACATCGGGTCTCATTCTCATTTTGTTATATATAAACTAACTCTTCATTTCACTCATACCTCTTAGCCAAATCTAGTATATTTTGGCTAGAGATGTAACTAACTCTGCTGCTATTCGTGTATAGGAAAAGGTTGTTGCAACTTCAAGTGAGAATGATCATGATTCTAGTTCTGAGGAAGATGCCAAGAAACATCATGTTAGTGCCTCTGCTGCAGCTTCTAAGAGAGACGAGTCAAGTGATGGATCTAGTTCTGAGGAGGAGGAGGATAAAAAGGAAGAATCTAGCGAACAGTCAAGTGATGGATCTAGTTCCGAGGATGCTGCTGCCTCTAAAAAGGAAGAATCTAGCGACAAGTCAAGTGATGGATCTAGTTCCGAGGATGATAGCACCTCTGCAAACGAGGATGATAGCACTTTTGCAGACGAGGATGCTGTTGTTAAGAAGGCGCCTGCTGCTGCCTGTCAAAAGGAAGAATCTAGCGATGATTCCAGTTCAGATGATAATGTAAGGGCATATGTTAAGTGATATATGCAAATATACAACCGAGTTATATTGATATATATTTTAATAGTGTTACTCCTTGATGCTATAATTGATTTTCCTTTTGACAGGAACTAGTTGCTGTTCAACCAACAAAAGTGAAAGAAACTAGTGACAGCTCTGAAGAAACCGGCTCTGATTAAGATGCAGACAAGGTTTTGACTACTTCATATTTGTCCTCTTGCTATCTCATTGAATCTTACTTGCTTTTTCAGTATCTTATCTGATTATTTTCTTTTTTTAGGGAAAGGCTGTTGCTGCTTCTAAAAAGAAGGTTGAGTCTAGCGGCAACAGTTGTGGTGAAGAATTTGAAGAAGAGGTAGGCTGGCAAAATCTCCATCGCCTACTTTTCATTTTTATTGTATTTTATAATGTTCTTACTTGGCAATAAATTGTTTTTACTGTGATCAATGTTTCTTAAAAAGCTTGATGAACATCAACCTTTACCATTCATTTTAAAATGTTGTGTTCAAAATGCAGCCCTACTATTACACTATTATTCAGCGACAATCTCATTGTCTCCAAGGTGGTGGGTGAGCTGGTCCTAAGAGTTATCTCCTTGTTATTACTTGTGTCCATGCTCTTTGAACCTTTATGAGTCTGAGTTTGAAGGACTAGATCCTTCTGAATCTTGAATTTGACCTGTATAATAGCCAACTTTCTAATGCAAAACCGTTGAGTTTTGAGTCTTGTTGATTGAGGTAAGGTGTTGTTCTGTTGAGTCAAGTGATTTTGGACTGACATTCAACTTAAAGTGTGTGGTGGTAATTTCTATAAATAGTCCAGGCTGTGTTATCATCCAACAGAACTAACCGATTAGCAGCCAGGGTAAGGAGGATTACAGGATACTGCTCTAAGATGATGTTTAAGTAATCCAGATCATCCCTTTTTGGCTTCCTTCAAGATTTGTACAACTTTTCACCAACTGCTTTATTGCTTCTGTTATTAGATACCTACAAGGGGGAAGTCATGGACGGAGAATGAGACCGAGTTCCTCATCGGAATCTTCTATGAAGAATTGGTGATTCATGAAAAAGACTTGAACAAACTAGACTGGGGAGGAATTGTTCAAAGATTATATAATCGAACATGCAAACAAAGTGTTGTAACTCAAGTGCAGACATTGTATAAAATTTTTAGAGATGAGACAAAGCAGTTCATGGATCTGTTAAAAGTTACTGGTTATGAATGGAACCCAAATAACAACAAAGTAACTTGTAAGGATGACGTGTGGGAAGGCATTTACTGGGTAAGTTTGTTAAAGCTACTATTAATTTGTACTATGGTTTCAAGTTTTTTACTCTAATAAATTTATTTTCTTTGACAGATCCATGGTGGTGAGAAGCAGTTTAGAAAGAAAGGGCTTTTACATTATCATCTGTTAAGGGACATATTCAGCAGTGGTAAACATTCTAGTTTTTGTCCATTTCTTTTGGGTGGATGCAACAATTCTAGTTTTGTAAATCATGAAATCATGCATTTGTGTTGTTAATTTTTGCTCCAAAAAAGAATCATGCATTTGTAAATTTGATTTTTAATACAAAAATATAGTGATTACAAATATTAACACCAAATAGATCATATACTGTGATTGCCTTGCCTTGGGCTCGCTGGAATCATTTACCCTCTGCATGTATGATTTACACCGAAAAAATGGGATCTAGCTCATTATAAATTTTTTTAGTTTTATGATATTTTTACAAGAGATCTTCCTTTTTTACATACAAGAGATTTTATTTTTATGCATAAAAAATCTGAAAATACTACTTACTTAATTTCAAATTATAAGTGATTTTTTTATCATATTTCCTCGATTTACACTACAGAAACCGTTTCCCCTTGGCCCACAAGAATATCTGAAAACTTAATAAGTATGAATAACTCAAGTTAACTGGCCTATTTGGCCTCGTGCATCAATATGAGAGTGTTACGAATTCGTATAAAAACAAGTACATTGTACAAGATTTATTAATAATAGTCTCAATTATTCCTTACTACGCGAGATAATCAAATCCTTATGTCGTCAATCAATCATTCTGTCAAGGCTCAACTAGCTGCAATCAACAAAAGCAATTCATGTGTTCGATTTCACCATTTTCCTTTGACAAAGTCAGATAATCACGAAAATCAACTAAAGAATCAGCACATTTCTCGCACATGCCACATGGTCCCCGCATAGGTGCTCGTCACTTCACCTATACGGTATCTCTTATCTAATTCCCTAAATGTCATTAATTACGACAATGTACTTCAATCGAAGTCTAGAAAGTCTTAACTTACCTCAATCTGAAGCACCGCAGATCACCAAATCATTTTTCCTTTTCTTGAGCCTTTGAGTAATTTCAACTATCAAAAACTTATTCTACATGAGTATACGAGTTCATTGATACTCATATTGAAATATAAAAACTTTGGTAAAAAAATCAACTAGAAACCCCAAATAAAGAGAAATGTGAGTGATTTGTTTTAAAGTGAGAACAATGCCTATTTAGTAAAAGAGAATAGATGGGAGCCTTTGTGAACGATTTTGTTTTACGGGCTGGATGAGAGTAACGGTAGTTTTTGAAAGTGCAAGAGGGGGGTGATTTGCCTACTTTTTCGATTATCAGTTAACTGCCTTCTTTAGTTAGTCGACTTGTGCACACAGCAAAGACTAAAATAAGCAGAACTGGAAAGTAAAAATAGATACACGATGTTTTTATACTGGTTCAGATCCAGAATAGATCTTACTCCAGTCCCCTTAGGTTGCAAGGGATTTTCTACTAAAATCTTTGATGCTTTTGGGTAACAAGAGTTGAATGTAATTCCTACGACTACACTCGATTTTTTTTCTCTCTTTTCTTTTTGATACAGTAGTTTCACCAACAATATTTTTCTCTCCTCTCTTTTTTGAGTACACAGTAGATCACAAGGAAATACAATGCTTGATAAAAGTAGAGCAAAGAAGTTGAGAAGGTTTAAACTAAGTGTATGAGGTCTTCCAATCTTCGAACGGCTTTATATAACAGAGATGAGGAGCCGTTGGAGAAGATTCTTGAAGAGAGAAACCCAAGAGATTTGATCCTTGGAAAATGGATGTAAAATATCTATTTTCTAAGAATAAGATTGAGTCAAGATATGACTCTATTGATTGAATGATCTTCTTCCTTATTGAGATGCGTACAACTTTTAAATTTTTCTTTGAGGCTTATGGCTGAATATTCTCTTTTCATAGATGGACTGTAATTGATTTCTTGATATTTAATCCAAGGATTAGAGTCGTTGCCTTGTTTACTCCTTAACTTTGACCGGCAGATTCTTTCCATAGGAGAGAGTTCCTTGATTGATGTTTTCCTTATTTTCCTGCAAACACAATATTGTCATACATTAAAATTTGTACTCTAACAATCTCCCTCTTTTTGATGGATGACAATAGAAAAGAAGGATTTGTAGTTAACTTCCCTTTCTGGGTTTTGTAGTGACTTCGACTACTCCCCCTGAGGAGTTGACTCTCTTTCCATTTCAAGAGTTGACTCCCCCTCAAAAGTTGATTGTTCAAGAGTTGACTCCCCCTCAAAAGTTGACTGTGTGCGTGTGCTTTCTCCCCCTTTGGCATGAATCAAAAAGGAAATAGAACAGCAATAGATGCGCAAATAGCAGAAAAGATCATGATATCAAAACTAACTAGTTAGTTTAGGGCAATCCACAACATAAGGAAAAATATTGTTCAACAGTCACAAAAAAATGTTCATAAGAGGATGCTATTTCCTCAGAAGATAGTAGATGGTGTTGACAGTGGCTTCCTTCAGTTTTTCAAAGCTAGTTGTTAAGTTGGCAGCAACTTTGTCCCTACTTTCTTGTATCCTGTTGGCAACCTTGACAGCTTCCTGTATTACCTTGTCGAGTTTGATGCGGATTTTCGCCACATCACTCCCAGTTTCTTTGGTGCATGCCTGTACCTTTTCCATCTGGAACTGAGTTGATAGGAGAATGTCCTTGAAGGACTCAATCTTGTCATCCAGGGCCTGTAGTTTGGCCAGTACTTCAGAGAAATCAACAGAGGAGGCAGGAACAGGATTTGAGGAGGCTGGAACATCAGGAGGAAGAGAAGAGGGAGCCGGAGTGTCAGACTCATTCTTGAGGACCCAAGAGTCACCTGTACGAGTGTACCCCATGCAGCCAAAGGCTTTAGAGGTATAACATTATTTAACAGAGTAAGTTGGGACATCAAGAAGACTGATGTTGTTTGCTTCCAAGATGTGGAAGATTACCATTCCATATGGGAGACTGAGGGGATCTGCAGATACTTCAATCATATTGTTGATAATCAGAGAGGAGAGCTTGAACTTGGTTTTGGAGACAAGGAAGTAAGTGAGCAACGTGTCTCGAAGAGATAGAGTAGTCAGAGATCCTGAACGAGGTACAAGAGTAGTAGAAACAATGTGGGCAATGATTCTTATTTCAAAGGAGAGATCTTTAGGACCTAAATGAGAGGGAAAAGGATTCGAGGTTTCAAGAGAAATAAGCTTCTTTGCCTGGCCAAGAGAAACACCAAAATCAGGAGGCCAGACACTTTTTATAGGAACACAGAAACCAGAGCACTTTATACGAAAGGTGTGGTCAAAAACAACACAATCAAGAAAAATGCTTTTTCCTCGAATGAGGGTTTCAAATTCACCAACTTTAGAGGAGCGAAGATTAGCGTAGAAGAGCCGAATAAGAGGTTCAGAGACAGTGCAAGGGGTCATAGTGAAGAAATTTTCCCAACCTTGATATTCAAAGACCTCTTTCACATTACACTGAATAGATGAAAGATAGTCGAGATTCACATATCGACCATGAGCAAAAGGGTTGTCTTTGAGAGATTTGAAGAGAGTTTCATTAGAGGGGCTCCAAAAATCAATTTTTCCATCTAAAAAGCTTTCAAATTCGAGTTTGCATTTCTTCTTGGGTTCAACGCCATCAGTTTCTTCTCCAGAACACTTAAAGAGGGATTTGAAAAGGATGAGTGAGAAGATAAAGAGGTATCGGAATCATCAGAATCAATAGGGACATGAGAGGATACCTTTCCTTTGTTAATATTTCTGGAGCTTTTTCGAGTGGGAGTGGGAGAATCTTTGGAGGATTTTGCCATGGTGAAGAAAGATGGAGATGGAGAATGAGAGAAGAAAAGAGAGAGTTCAGCAGGATTTAAGGGGAGAGAAAAGATGTGAAAAGACGGGACGAAGGGGAAGAGACGCGACTGACATGAGGAGACGTGAGAGGGAGAAATGAGACTGTGCAATAAATAGGGGAGAGAAGATAGAAAGGCAAAAGTATTAGTACCACTAAGGCAATTAAAAATAAGGAAAGAAAAGAAATTAATTTTGGAAAAACGGATTTTGTACAATACCAAGAGAATTTCTTAGAAAACAAAATATTTCTTTCAACAAGGGTTTTGTAAAGAAATCCGCTAATTGAAAATTAGTTCCCACAAATTCAAGTCCAATATCACCATTTAAGACATGATCACGAATAAAATGATGCTTAATATCAATATGCTTAGCTCTAGAATGATGCACATAATTTTTTGAGAGACATATAGCACTAGAATTATCACAGAAGATTTTAACAGGTTTAAAAGATAAATTATAATCACTCAATTGATTTACCATCCACAAAATTTGGGCACAACATTGTCCAATGGCAATGTATTCTGCCTCAGTGGTAGAGAGAGAGAGAGACAAATCCTTGTTTTTTGTTGTTCCATGAAATAAGAGATTTTTCTAGAAGTTGACAAGTGTCGCTAGTACTTTTGCGATCATCCTTATCACCTGCATAGGCAGCATCAGAGAACCCTTCAAGAGTAAAATCTTTAGTTTTAGCATACCATAGTCCATGATGAATAGTCCCAATAAGATATCTAGTAATACATTTAACAGCCGTCAGATGAGATTCCTTAGGAGCTGACTGGAACTGAGCACATTTACACACACTGAATATAATATCCGGTCGACTGGCAGTTAAGTATAAGAGAGAGCCTATCATACCTCTGTATTTAGTTTCATCTACTAATTTACCTTCATCATCATTGTCAAGAGAGCATGTGGAGCTCATGAGAGTTCCCATTGCTTTGGCATCACCCATGCTAAACTTTTGAATGAGTTCCTTTGTATATTTACTTTGACAAAAAAAGATTCCTTTATCGGATTGTATGATTTGTAGACCAAGGAAGAATGTTAGTTCTCCCATCATACTCATTTCAAATTCTCCTTGCCTGGGTTTAGAGAATTCTTTGCACAACAAAGTGTTAGTACTACCAAAGATGATATCATCAACATAAATTTGAATGATCAAGTTTTTAGAAGAAGATTTTTTTATAAAAAGAGTGGTATCAATTTTTCCTCTTGAAAACCCATGTTCTATTAAAAAGGTGCTCAGACGATCATACCAAGCTCGTGGAGCTTGCTTGAGATCATAGAGAGCTTTTGAGAGTTTTTAAACATGATAGGGAAAATTTGGATGTTCAAATCCAGGGGTTGTTTTACAAAAACCTCTTCTTCTATAAAACCATTTAAAAGGCGCTTTTAACATCCATTTGAAAGAGTTTAAAACCTTTGAAGGAAGAATAAGCAAGCAGTATTCTAATAGATTCTAACCGGGCTACCGGAGCGAATGTTTCATCGTAGTCGACTCCTTCTTGTTGGGAGTAGCCTTGAGCTACTAGTCGAGCTTTGTTTCTTACTACTTCTCCGGCTTCATTTAGCTTGTTTCTGAAGACCCATTTTGTGCCTATGACAGACACTTTGTCAGGCCTAGGAACAAAAGTCCAGACATTATTTTTCTCAAATTGATCGAGTTCTTCTTGCATTGCTTTGACCCAATGATCATCTTCTAATGCTTCATTCACCTTTTTGGGTTCAAGTTGAGATATGAGAGCAATGTTTGCTTTACTTTTGCTTGAAGCTCTTGTTCTCATTCCCTCATTTGGATCTCCAATGATGAACTTTTTCGGATAGTCTGGTTCACTTCTCCATTCATTTGGAATTACTTCAATTGTTTGCTCAGTTGACTCATCTGGAGTCTTAGTTGACTTAACAATGGCAGTTTGTTCAACTGCTGGTCCTTTGTTTGTTTGATTTCCCTGTGCTTCTTCATCATCTGCAATTCTACTTTTCTCGGCCAAGTGATTAGTTTTGTCAAAAATAACATGAATAGATTCTTCAACATTTAAGGTACGTTTATTGAAAATTCTATAAGATTTACTGGAATTTGAGTAGCCAAGAAAAATACCTTCATCACTTCTTGGATCAAACTTACCTCTATTGTCATTTCCATTATTGTGTACGAAACATTTGCATCCAAACGAGTGGAAGTAACTGATGCTAGGTCTTTTTCCATTCCACAGTTCACATGGAGTCTTATTTAGTATAGGCCTTATGAGACATCTGTTAAGCACATGATAAGCAGTGCTTACAGCTTCTGCCCAAAAGTGATGTGGCAATGAATGTTCAATGATCATTGTTCTTTCCATGTCTTGAAGAGTTCTATTCTTTTGTTCCACCACTCCATTTTGCTGAGGAGATCTTGGTGCTAAAAAGTTGTGAGAATATCCTTTCTCATTGCAGAATTTTTTGAATGCATTATTTTCAAATTCTCCTCCTTGATCGCTTCTGATGGCATTGATACAGTATCCCCTGTCTCTTTGTACTCTTTCACAGAAAAACTCAAAATTCTTTAATGTATCATCTTTATGAGCTAAAAACATAACCCAAGTGAATCGTGAATAATCATCAACAATTACGAATGTATACCTTTTTCTGCCAATGCTTGCAGTTCTAGTTGGACCAAAGAGGTCCATGTGAAGAAGCTGTAAAGGTTTGGAAGTAGTCACGAATTCTTTAGCTTTAAAAGAGTTTCTAGTTTGCTTACCCATTTGGCATGCGTCACAGATATGATCTTTTGTATAATCTAGCTTTGGTAGCCCAAGAACTAGTTCATGTTTAGCAAGTTTCTCTATGAGATGCATACCAGCATGACCAAGTTTTTTGTGCCATATCCAGGGATCTTCTGATATAGATGCAAGACAGATATGTTCTTTTGAGCTTCTTACAGAATCCAGTACATATACATTTTTGTCACTGTTTCCTGGTAGCAGAGCTTTTCCTGTAGAGTCCTCAATTATGCAACCTATTTTTCTGAATCGTACTTCAAGATCCGCGTCACATAGTTGACTGATGCTTAAGAGATTATATTTCAAACCTTTCACAAGATAAACGTTAGTGATATCACAAGAATCATTAAAAGAAATAGTTCCAATACCGATGACCATTCCTTTTGAGTTATCCCCAAAACGAATGGCTCCTCCATTATAGTCGGCTACTGATTTGAACAAGTGTTTGTTTCCTGTCATGTGATTTGAACACGCACTGTCAAGATACCATTTTGCGTTTGACTCTCTCTTGTGGTGTTCCTGCAAAATAAGATAATTACTTATCTTTGGGTACCCAAGATGTCTTGGGTCCTTTGGGGTTAGCTTCAAGAATTTTCTTTGGTTTCCATACCCAATTCTGAGGTTTAGAAAACAAAAATCTGCATCGAAAAGATTTATGTCCGCTTTTACCATAATAATGACAGGCACTCTAAATAGATTCTTCAATTTCATTATCTGAAACCTCTTTTTCATGATATGAGGTGTTGGATTCAGATTTGTAATTGAATGTCCCTTTTCCAGTTGACTTAGTTGAACAAGTTGACTGAGTTGATCTTTGAGATCTCATGTCAGTTGACTTGTTTGACCGAGTTGACTGAGTTGATTTTGTAGAATTTTGTCTAGAGGAGATTTTTAAACTATTTATTTGTGCTTTGAGTTCCTAAACTTCCTCATCAAGGAGATCCCTCTCAACCGCATAAATTTCTAGTTTAATAGCACAGTTTTTATTTTCTTGTTGGACATTTCTTAAACCGTTAAATACTCTATTGAGATCAGCAATGACACGATCCAATAGGTTTTTCAAGTTCGAGCAATTAGAGCAGGTTTCAGTTCTTACCTCACTGATTTCTCCGATGGCCATGAAGCATATGTCTTCTGACTCGTCCTATTCATATTCAGAATAATAATTCATCACCCCAACTGCTGAAGGGTTTTTGATTTCCTCTGGAGTTCCTTCTCCTTGGTTCAGGACAATCATTTGCAATATGTCCATACTTTCCACAGTTGTAACATTTACCTTCACTTCTGTTTTGATCAGTGATGTGTTTTCCTTTTGAGAAGTTTTGTTTACCTCTTCTGCTATTTCTTGATCGTCTGAAGTTTTCAATGACTAACCTGGTGATCAAAGCAATTTCGTCTTCTCCCATTTCCTCTTCCTTATCTTCTTTGACATCTTCTGTGGCTTTGAATGCTACAGTTTTTTTCTTGTTGTCCTCCTGTCCTCGTTTAATCAGATGAGTTTTCTCAAAGGTGATGAGATCACCTCTTAGTTCATCGTATGTGAGATTTTTGAGGTTCATGCTTTCAATAGCAACCACTTTGGCATGCCATTGAGTGGGAAGACTTCTGAGAATCCTGGTTATTTGATCACTCATAGGATAGGTTTTCCCAGATGCCTTAGTTCTCTGATGATCTTGCTGAATCTGCCGAACATGCTCTCAACTGATTCACCTTCCTTAATCGATAAAAGCTCATATTCGTATACAAGAAGACTTATGATGGTTTGTTTGACTTTGTCAGTTCCTTCATAAGTTACTTCTAGTTTATCTCACATTTCTTTGGCTGTTTCACAGCAGGAGATTTTTTCATACTCTTCTCCACTGATGGCATTGTAAAGAATATTTTTTACTTTGGAGTTTACCTGAATGATCTCCATCTGTTCATCAGTGTAATTTTCCAGAGTTGGAATTACTTCAGTTGAAGTTCCACCATTTTCAACATCCTTATCATCCTTTTTTGTCTTTGTAATGGAGATGTCACCAAGCTTGATGACTCTCCATACTTTTACATCATAGGATTTGATGAATGTTTCCATTCTGATCTTCCAGTGTGAGAAATGCTTTCCATTAAAGTAAGGTGGCCTTGTTTAGGAGGTTCCTTCTTGGAATAGGGCTCCAACAGTAATTGATGTGCCATGATCTTTTCTCACTTGCTGTTAAGCAAATATTTGTGAGACCACGCTCTGATACCAATTGAAAGTGCAAGAGGGAGGGTGATTTTCCTACTTTTTCGATTATCAGTTGACTGCCTTCTTTAGTTAGTCGACTTGTGCACACAGCAAAGACTAAAATAAGCAGAAATGGAAAGTAAAAGTAGACACACGATGTTTTTATACTGGTTAGATCCAGAATGGATCTTACTCCAGTCCCCTTGGGTTGCAAGGGATTTTCTACTAAAATCTTTGATGCTTATGGGTAACAAGAGTTGAATGTAATTCCTACGACTACACTCGATTTTTTTTCTCTCTTTTCTTTTTGATACAGTAGCCTCACCAGCAATATTTTTCTCTCCTTTTTTTTTGAGTACACAGTAGATCACAAGAAAATACAATGCTTGATAAAAGTAGAACAAAGAAGTTGAGGAGGTTTAGACTAAGTGTATGAGGTCTTCCAATCTTCGAACGGCTTTATATAACAGAGATGAGGAGCCGTTGGAGAAGATTCTTGAAGAGAGCAACCCAAGAGATTTGATCCTTGAAAAATGGATGTAAAATATCTATTTTCTAAGAATAAGGTTGAGTCAAGATATGACTCTATTGATTGAATGATCTTCTTCCTTATTGCGATGCGTACAACTTTTAAATTTTTCTTTGAGGCTTGTGGCTGAATATTCTCTTTCCGTAGATGGGACCGTAATTGATTTCTTGATATTTAATCCAAGGATTAGAGTCGTTGCCTTGTTTACTCCTTAACTTTGACCGACATATTCTTTCCATAGGAGAGAGTTCCTTGATTGATGTTTTCCTTATTTTCCTGCAAACACAATATTGTCATACATTAAAATTTGTACTCTAACAGTTTTTAGTTTTATATTCTTAGTCGTTGGTAATTAATTATTTTGGTGATGATAGCAGTGTTCAATGATAAAATTTTCTCCGATCATCTCTTTTTTCAGCTCTTAATTAGTAGTATTTATTTTTATTTGCTGACATGTAATTTTTAGTTAATCTTATTTGTCATATCATTAGCTTGGTGGGGTGAGCTAATAAGTAATTTTTTAAAAATTAAAACATAGAGAGGGTTATTAGTTTCAAGGGTATAAGTGAGTTAAAAAGTTGGATGAAGGGTATTTTTAGACTTTTTTCTATAGTTCAGGGGTATTTTTGGCCCTTTTCTATTTTCTGTTAACTTGAAGGACATTTTAGAGCCCAAAGATGAATGTAAGAGGTATAATAGAGGCAATAGGTGGATGAAGAATATTTTTGTACCATTTTCAATAGGTGAGGGATAATTTAGGCCCTTTTCCAAAATATATACATTGGGATTGACAACTTGACACAAGTAGTCATATTCTTGTTTCGCATGAGTAATGTGGAGTACTCGGACCATATTACTTGTTGTTCTTATTAAAAGTAGATTGTCTAAAATATTAGATCCAACAAACAAAGTAAAGAGTCCTAATACAAATATTGGGAATAGCATAGTATTATCCGATTCATAAGGATAGGAATAAACCACTTTATGCTCAAAATGAGCAATAGTCATAAAAGGTCGTGTCATCTTTCTTCCATTTTTATCAATTGGATATTTGTTATTTTATAAAAAATTAAGATATAATTAATTATTTATTTTTTACCTTTATCATTAGTCATAAATATGGAAGATATTAATATGGTGAAAAGAGAAGAATATCAAATTGACAAGAATAATTTAGTCTAACATATATCTTTAGTTTAAGACCATAAATTAATTAAACTATTTTATTTTTTAAACTTAATTCAAGTTAAAATCAGACAAACAAATTAAAACGAAGAAAGTATGTTACTAAAGGTAAAATATGAAGTTTAAAATTGAATTAACTTTTTAAATATAAAAAGAAATCACATTCTTTTTGAAACTGATAAACAAAAAAATAATGATTACTTTCTTTCCTGATGTTCGACTTTTCAGCTACTCCTTATTACTTTACTTAAATAAAGCCTTACAAATTGCTTACTCCCTTGGTGGTAGCTAGTAAGCAAGTTTTGCTTACAGATATCTCTCAACTTCTTTTTGAGGTTTCATCTAAACCCCTTTTATTATACTTTTCCCTTTTGTGATTTGTTTGTTTGTTTGAGGAGCAAGGAAATGTTTCTAAATTTTCCTTTATATGAAATTTAGCGTTAGTTTTTTTTGTTTATTGATGATTCTAATATATACTGAATTAGTGTTTTTCATATCAGATACTACATGTTAATTGAAGAGGATCTTTTTAACATATGACAGATGATTTATTTTAAAATATGATTTGTCTTCTGCTCATTCTTTCTCTCTTTTGTTTATTGGGATTGTTTGTTTTCAAAGTATAATTCTTTATCTGTTTGTAGCAGGAATATGTCTTTCTCGGACAAAAGAATGGAGACATATGGAAGTAGCAGGTCGATGCAACAAGTATGCGAGTTTAACGAAAGAGACGAGGAAAAGAAAAGCAAAAAAAGAAGGGTCTTGACAACATCACTTGATTGGGAATTTGACATAAAGAACATGACACAAGACATACATTTACTTCTCAAAGCCATAGTGTGGATCCTAGGAAGTCATGGCAACGCAGTTCTTCTCCAATTTGTACTCCTCTTGAAGAGCTTGAGAATCCAAAAAATATTCATGATGCTTGTTCTCAAGGTTCTCAACAAGGTATCTATGTTTCTTCTCTTTAATTTAAATAATTGTGTCTCTTTATTATATGCACTAATTGAATTGCTATTTTTTTAGGAGTGTGCTTCTGAACAAGAAGAACGTGAAGCATTGAATAAGATTTGGGATTTGAAGATGGAACATATGGAACTGATTACGGATGCACGTGCTGATTTGAACAAGGTAAGCCTTTAATTATCTCATACAATAGTTTATATGCCTTATCTTAATAATCATAGAGCAATCCCATGACCCATAAGCTATTTGAAGAAGTTAATAGTCATAGTGGCTCGGATAAGTTTTATTTTCAATGTGATAATCTGCACGTCCTACCGATTTAGTTGTTTAACTATATTAGTTACCTATCGATGAAACATGTTGCCTAACGTGTTTCAACAGTAAGAAAACAGTAACTAAATAACACAGTGATTTTTACGTGGAAAACCACCCGGCTCACAAAGGTGTAAGAACCACGACCTGTACCTCTACAGGATTTAACCCCAACTTCACTAACACAATGAGCCTCAACAAAATGATTACAACTCGATGTAACCTAGGAATTATAAACTCTAATCCCTAACAACACCAACCACCCAAGGTTTGTGTTTCCCAAATCTCCGAGTTAACCCAACTTGAAGACTACAATCCTACTTCAGTTTATAACACACTGAACTATGATTACAACTCAAAGAACAACTCCTAATACATCACAACTAAGACACCTTAGCTGGACTCTGTACTTAGGACCAGGTTCTTCAATGTGTTTCTTCAGTATCCTCCGTTGCACTTGCTAAAGTCAATTTCACAATTGCCTTTTTATTCTCTGTGAGTGCACAAGTGCTTTGGATAGCAGCTCTGCTATTTAAGCACGACTCCTCAAGGAGTTCTTCTCTCATTTGAACTCCTTTTCTCATCCGAACTCTACTTGCATAGACTTCTACTTCAAGTGGGACTTCTTGTTGTACTCAAACTCATCCCTTCGTTTGTGTTGTAGTCCAACTCTACTTCATCCGTACTGGCATATCTCTTTGCTGACTCGATTTGTCCAGCTATCTTGCCTATGTGGAGTTGACATGTCACAGTCCTACTTCACTTGGGATTCCTGTGAGCTGATGTCCTATGGACCAGGTTGAGCGACCTGTTTTATGCTTCTTGTCAGTCATCAAAACCATCATATCCTAACAAATTTCCCCTTTTTGATGATGACAAACTTATGTCACTAAGACCATGTGTTGTTTCTTCTCACCAGTCCTCAACTTGTACCTGAGCATGTTAAGCATGAAACACTTTGAATGGACCAGCTTAGCTTACCTGTTTCATGTTACTTTGTTAATCATCAAAACTTCATCGAACCCAACAACAAAACTTCATCGGACCCAACACAATGCTAGATAGACATTTTAGACCCTATTTGATGGCTTAGAGCTTTGCTACATTTGAAACCTTTGTCCGTCACACGTACAATTGGGTTGATGAATTTATAATGATTGCTAATCAGATCATTATCTGTGGGTCAATGGGCTGAGTTAGCTACTCTGACTGATTAGCTGTTAATATTTGAAGGAGTAAGTACCTTTAAGGTGTAGTTTATATAACTATATATAGATCAAATAATCTTAAAGGGGAATAGTCATGATTTTTATCATCTTACTGGCATGAATAAGTTTCATTTTCAATGAGTTAGAGTAAATGAACAGAGCATCATTGTGGGAGTGATGAATTATCATTGAAACTGCATTCACTTCACAGAGAACAAATCGCGGGAGTGATGAATTATCAAAAAAGATGGGGAGTGACAAACGGAAGAAGAAGCAGAGGAAGATGGAGAAATTAGCCGAGGATGATGAAAACGACAACATTATTGATGATGGAAAGCAGCTGGTTCGGTGCATTGAAAAATTGCAAGAGTTACAAGAAGAGTTGGAGAAGATTAACAAAGAAGCGAGTGGTGAGTTGTCGAAAGTTGCACAGAAGTACAGACGGATCCGCCAGCCTCTCTATGAGAAGAGAACAAATATTATTAAAGATATTCCTGGCTTCTGGTCCAAGGCTTTTCTGAAGCATCCTATACTTGGTGGGCTATGTTCTGAAGAAGACTGCAAAATTTTCGAGTTTCTAAGCTCAATCAAAGTGGACCATTCTAAAGATGTCAAATCAGGTTATACTATTTTCTTCTACTTTGATCCAAATGCTTATTTTGAGAATACGAAGCTTTGGAAGACGTATATCTTCCATGAAGAAGATAGATGTACTAAAACTACAGCATCGTCAATTCAATGGGTAGAAGACAAGGGAGTTGATGAGGAAAGTTTCTTTAGGTGGTTCAATGAAGTTAATAGAAGGGATGAAGTTGGTGATATAATTAAGGATGGGTTGTGGCCCGATCCTCTCACTTGTTTTCATCATGAGGCAAACGAAGAAAGTTGTGATGACGTAGCAGTGAAGGACAGTGAAGATGAGGTCGTGAAGGACAGTGAAGATGACGATAATGATTAGGCCAAATTACTTTATGATTCGGTCCTTGTTGTTCACATGCCCTAGAAATGGTTTTGCACTATTCACAAACTTTACAGTGTACAGAAGAATATGTATTCAGCAGGGGCATGAATGATAGAAAATATAGTTTTTGTAGAATGTATTCAGTGAGACTCTTAACCTTTAGCCATCTAACCCTTTCTGATTTTGCGTGACTGGGTCCATCTATATGAATCTATCTGTGTCTTTCTGGCTTGCATCTGCTTGGACTTCTTTGTCTCATTGGATTTATCACGTGAGTGTAAATTATCTCATCATCATGTGAGTCTGTCTGAGTATGTTTGATAATTTGGTATTAATCTGCCGCAGTCATGGGTGCAAGTTTCTTTTGCTTAAAGGTATTTGCATGAGTTGCATCAAACATCAATATGATCTTTCACATGTTTAGAAAACATAAGTCAGAGACCACTGGTTATAGTTTCTCATTGAAGCTGGTTCCAGAATATTACTGCTAAAAATGACAGTATTAACTACTTAGCAGTCTCTGATCAGTTTGTCATTCAACTCATGTATGTTACAATGCTGTCCAAATAAGTTGTTCTAACTGGAAAATAGTATGGGCTTTCAGTCGTGAAACTAGTTTTGATATAATGTCAACTTGGAATTTGCTGCAGGGCAGATGTATCTTGCTGCAAGTTTATTTTCTTTCAAAACACTCAACTTTCAGAGGTGATATAATAAATAATTGTCCATGTCCGCCATTAAAATTGCATACAAAAGTGATTCATATCTCTATGTTGGCTGAACTGTTGTTTTCTTCTCATCTCAATATTGGAAGGTATCAACACTATATAGAAATCATGAGATTCTTGATCGAATTAGGTTCCACCGAGGGGTTACTCTTCTAGACGGCTTCTTGTTATTTATGTTAACATAAACTCAGGTATATATAGGTGAATATCTGATACAAGCACATATAATTAATATCTGATGAGTACATCAAGGAAAATGAAGAGTCCTTGTAGCCAGGAGGCTATTTAGGTTTCCGCTTTCATTTGTCTGCAATGATCAGTCTACAACAAATTCTAATGGGGACTGTTTTATCAATGGTCTGTAGCTAAATGGAATTTTGCATTGATGAAGTTATTTTAATACAACAGTTCGCCAGTCACGACCATAGAGTACACACCTTCTTTCACACACTAAGGTTGCTCAATTAAAGAAATCGACAAAGTCATAGTGATAGTATATGTTGAAGGCTAGTGTGGACAAATTCTGAGAGCATTGTTATGAGCCAATGCAAGATCAGAAGCAGCTTCTTGATAGAGTTGGATCGAGTGTCTAAGAGGTGGTAAGCATCCCAGTGCTGATAATTAAGCTAGCTTAGGAAACCAAATTTTCTCACACAATTCATTGTCATTGAAATATTGTGTCTAATTAAGTACAATGCTAAGTAACAACTTAAAGAAGGAAAATAATAATAATTGCAATCATATATATATCATTGCCTGAGTCAAGTTGCCAATGACTATCCCTAAATATTCTCCAAGACCATGCAGTTTCTGCATCATTTGGTTACCTAAATGTAATTGTTGATTAACTGCTTCTGATAAGAATGAACTCCAGAAGCAATGTTCACTCCACTGCTGAAATCAGCATTTGGCTGCATCGCAAAAATAATACATGATAGAATTGATTAATAACATCTTCCCGCCAGGTAAGTGAAAACAAATCTCAACTCAAAATAGGATTGATGTCATGCGATTTCCAATTGAAAACTCACTTTTTTGCTTAAACATATTAAAGTGACTACTCCTAGTACTTTAATTCTCAACTAGCTGGATTCTCCATATCATCAGAGTTCGACTTGATAGTCTAATTAATTAAAATTAGGATAGGGGAAGGGAAGAATTGTGAAAAAATACCCCTTCAACTATAGGAAAAGGTCTAAAAATACCCTTCATCCACCTTTTTAACTCACTTATACCTTTGAAACTAACAACCCCTCTATATTTTATTTTTTAAAAAAATACTTATTACGTGTTATTTTTTATATTTTGGGTAAAATAAAAATCTCATCTCATCAAGCTGATGATATGACAAATAAGATTAACTAAAAATTACAAGTCAACAAATAAAAATAAATACTCCCTCCGTCCCAATTTATATGAGTTAGTGTGACTCGGCACACGAAGTTTAAGAAAGAAAGAAAGACTTTTGAAATTTGTGGTCTAAAATAAGTAATAGATGTTTGTGTGGCTATAAAACATTTCATTGAGGATAAAATGAGAATTTTGCAGTTAAATTGTTACAAAATATAGAAATGTGTCATTCTTTTTGGGACTGACTAAAAAAGAAAGTGAGTCATATAAACTGGGACAGAGGGAGTACTAGTTAAGAACTAGAAAAAGAGAAGAGATAAAGTGAAGTGAGGATCCAACAATGTACCAACTCTTTCGACAACTAAATTTTATCAGAAAATTTAAACAAACTAGTGTCACCTTTATACTTACTAGTGTTATGAAAAATTAAATTTTTTGATAGGTTGTCGAAAATATATTGCCAGAATAATCGAGATGACCGGATATAGACACATCAATATTTTCTATGTTAAATTTTATCGCAAACTCTTCAATCTCTTGAACTAATAGAACTTAATACGACTTGAAATACTTCTTAATTTTTGTTATTTTCTCGTTGATTATGCTCTTACCAATTCTGGTGTGACTACATGTGAATTGGTCATTAGTTTATATGATAACAGTGCCTATTTGGTAAAAAGGAATAGATAGGAAGCTTTGTGGACGATGCTGTTTTACGGGCTGATGGAAGTGATGGTAGCTTTTAGTTCCATATTCTTAGTCGTTGATAATTAATTATCTTGGCGGTGATATCGTTCACTGATAAAATTTTCTTCGATCATCTCTTTTCTCAGTTCTTAACTAGTAGTATTTATTTTTATTTATTGACTTGTCATTTTTAGTTAATCTTATTTGTCATATTATCAACTTGGTGGGGTGAGATTTTTATTTTACCCAATAAAAAAATGACACGTAATAAATATTTTTTTAAAAATAAAATATAGAGGGGGTTATTAGTTTCAAGAATATAAGTGAGCTAAAAATGTGGATGGAGAGTATTTTTAGATCTTTTCCAATAGTTCAGGGGTATTTTTGGCCTTTTTCCGTTTTCTGTTAACTTGAAGGACATTTTAGAGCCCAAAAGTGGATGCAGGGAGTATAATAGAGTCAGTAGCTGGATGAAGGGTATTTTTGTACTATTTTCAATAAGTGAGGGGTAATTTAGGCCCTTTTCCGAACAATCAATAGTCTAGCCAGTGCTATATATCTTCCAAAAAGACTAGCCATGTAACACTAGGTGATTAGCTGCCTGGATATGTGTTTACCCGTACAATATGCAACATATATAGATGAAGAGGCTGTTTGAAACCTGACGTACAATTGCATTAACAGAGTTGTTGAATTTATAATGATTGGGTTAAAATTGATCATAAACAGAGAATAGTCATGCTTTACTTGAAAAGTTAATAATCATTCTACTTCCAAACATAATTAATTTTATTGAAACTAAAATTCACATCCTGAAAAAGTTAAAAGAGAAATTAGGCGAGGAGGATGAAAACAATTAACAACATTATTGATGATGGACAGCAGCTGCCAGCTGGTTCGGTGTTTGCAAGGGTTACAAGAGGAGCTGAGGAAGATTAAGCCAGTGGTGAATTGTTCAAAACTGCCAATAAATATTACTCCATTAAAGATATTCCTGCCTTCAGGTTTATGGGTGAGAATCTCACCGTGAGATAATACACGATGAGCTGCGGCCCCATCCTCTTAACTTGTTTCCAATGATTAGCCAATTTTTTTATGTTATTGGGCAATCCTCCATTCACGAGCTAGATTTTGAGGATGAATTAGGTCCAAGTGTCATATCTTTACATAGTATCAGAGTCGGGTCCATTTCCATTTGGGCTCCCGGTCCATGCTCCAGTTGGGCCCTGGGCGTGAATGAGGTATTAGAGTGGGTAAAAGTTTCATATTGGTTGAGGAATAAACTGGTGGTTTGCTTATATGGTCTTGAGCAATCCTCATGAGCTAGCTTTTATTTTTCTGCAGGACCTTCCCTACAGTAGAGTTTAACCACCAAGTTCGGGATAGATTGGTGTGGTTCCTCTACGCCTAGAACACCAGAATATCGAACCATGAACGAAGAAGGATACTATATTACCTAGTAGAAAAGATTGAAAAATCATCATAAACCTTCCTTATTTCTTTTTTATTGCAATTGAAAAATCTCACGTCTGAATGCGTGAGTCAAGCTGAGAAATGAAGCTCTCAACAATTATGGATTGCTCATTTTAGCCGAGACATATAATGGTGGTTATGGGTTCGAGAACTAGTAATTTTTGGCTTAGATCCATCTTGTGTTTCATTGTATATATAAAAATAATTATATGTCGGAACTCATAAAATAAATAGTATTACGACTTCCCTTTCCCTTACCTAAAATCAAGTATGAAGGATAATAATGATTTGCTTAATTCACTCTAATGCCTATTCATAATTATTCGAAGGATCATATTCTATTCCTTTGGACAGTGTAATTTGGAATTTTTGACCAAAATAATACATAATTTAAAGTAATCAACAACAGCAGTATATTACGTTAAAAATATACACAAGTAGAATAAACTTAAGTATGAATAACGTTTTATGCAATATTTTTTAAAAAAGTATGTTAACGGTAAAAGTTAAGATAGACGAAGCAAATAAAAATAAAACATAATTATGAGTAACGTTTTACAAGTATTACGTTACTGAGTATTACGACTCTCTGATTCAAGTACGATTACATTAATTACTTTCTACCAAAGTACAACTTATGAGTCATTTACATTTTCTTGCTCTTTTTCCGTGCTTCTTTTCTTACTTTTACCTCTTTTTATCTCTTCTATTTCTCCCAACAAGCTACACCAAAAATCATATACAAAGAGAAATAATTGCACAATTGAGTGTTATTTTTTCATAATTGAATTTCAAAAATTATATTTAATCATAAAAATTCAATTTTTTTTAAATATTTTAAATTAAATTCTGAAATTTGAAAAATAGCAAAAAATTTGATTTTTTTTTCACTCTAACTTACTTATATAAAAAAAAAATCACAAAACAACTCTAATTTATATTCATGGCCAAACACAAATCCAATTTATAAATACTTTTTTTCACTTTAAAAATGAAAATTACTTTTTTAAAATTTTCATAATTTTATATTACGAGTAATAATTTTATATTTTACTACCTTTGTTATCTATTCATAAAAATAAAAATTTATTATGAAAAGATATACTCTAAAGTCATATTTATATGTTGTTTAAAAAAAGGAATTTCATATATATTCACGGAATTTCATAATATCAAATTCGTAATTGAATTTTTTGTTAATTAATTTAGGTTATGATACTATTTATTTGAAACCTACCGGTTCTTTTTATGATATTAGTTACAAATTTATAATTATTTAATATATATTTCTAAACAAACATGTATTAAAATACCCAATAATAAATAATATTTAAAATTTCTTACATATACATATATTTGATACACATTAATGCTTATTTACTTGTTCAATTGAAGAAAAAAAGGTATGGAATTTTTTACTTGGTATTCGATGCCCATTTTGAAGTTCGATTAATTTGAATTCACGCTGAATTTTTTTATTTTAGGGATAAAGTACTCTTTATCAAAGGCGATTCTATTTCTTAACCTTCAATCCGTATATATGGTTAACTTTAACTTTATACACATATTTGTATCACACTAAAGTTTATTTGAATTAATTAACTTTTATTTTGATATTTTAAAATTACTATCTCTATATATAAACAACAGTATTTTCTTGTCAGGAAAGAAAAAATGAATGAGGAACTTTTGTAAAATTTAGTAGACGTTTGATCATGAAAATCAAAAAATATATTTATTTTATTTAAAATTTTTGAAGTTGGAGTTGGAGTTGTGTTTGACCATAGTACTTGGAGTTAATATGTATAATTCAAATATATATTTTTTTAAAATAAAATAGAATTTTGAACATGCAATATAATTTAAATGGAGTTATTTTATGAAAATAAAAAAATTAGATTTTTTTTGAAAAAAATAAATTAAAAAGTGAAAAAAGTGAAACGAAATAAATTCTGCCAAAATCCAAAATACAACTTCAAGTTGTATTTGGTATTTTTATGGCCAAATGAGAATTTCATAATAAAATGAATAAATATTTCGGAATCAAGTAAATAATATTCATGATCAAACAAGTCCAAAATCTTGCACTTTTCAAAAAAATAATTCTCATTGTATATTGTTATTGGTGTACTTTGTTAATTGTTACGAAGAAATACAAGAGAGAGAAAGAGGGGGGGGGGGGGGGGGGTAGGAAAAATAGTACAAAAAATAGTGTCCATAAACTTTACTTTGTTATGAAGTAATTAATGTATCTGTACTTGAATTAGAGAGTCGTAACTCTCAGTAATATAATACTTGTAAAACGTAATTCGCAGTTAAATTTTATTTTTGTTTGTTCCGTCTGTCTAAACTCTTACTGTTAACATACTTTTAAAAAATATTGTCTAAAACGTTACTCACACATAAGTTATTTTATTTTTGTATATTTTTAAAATAATATACTATTGTTATTAAATACTTTAATAATGTATTATTTTGATCAAAAAATTGTGTAATTTGACAAGGTGAATAATTATGGACCATATTAGATGATGGGAATTAATATGGGTTGCTCATTAGTGAATAACTCTTTTTTCTTACAGGATTTTTATTAAGTAAATCAGTAAAAAAATATGTTTCATATATCTCTCAGGTAGTTTGGTGTTTTAGCAAAATATTTAGTTAGCTAAATATAACCTGTTATTTGTGTGATAAATAAAATTTGTATTTAAAACAAACAAATAGAAATAAGAACTTAAATTATTTACGAAAAATAGTAGAAGAACAGAGATGAAGAAGAAATCGAGCCTTTAAGAATTATTCCCCTCAAGCACCCGAGGTTGATGGAATATATCTTCCCAGGATAGAACGATTAACATCAACAGAATAGTGGTACCTCAAATTCTGTTGAACGGCGAACCAATCAACGGTAGTAAATCACACTTGAATTTAGAAGAAATGTAGAAGTATACTTATGTATTTCGTACTCAAATAGTACTTAAATTTCATAGTAATTTTTGTGCTTCATATCTGAGGAAGAATCAGATATTTATAGCCAAAACTCACTGCTTCAAAAAGGAAGCAAAGGTTCAGAAAAGTTGCACTGTTTCAGATACGACGAGATGACGTGCGATTTGCACAAGAGGAAGTGCGCATCGCACGTTCCATTGCACAAGCGTCCAGTGAAGCTTTCCACAACTGGCCGTGATGTGCGAAACACACAAGCCATTGTGAGTGTCGCATGTCTCAAAATAGTGAGTCGAAAGGACACGTCATTTTGACGTGCGATTCATGTGCGTTTTGCATATGCCAAAGTGCGGCTCGCATGTGGAGAAATATTCTGGGTCAGAATTTTGGCTTAAACAATTAAGTTTAAATAAACTTTGTCCAAAAAGATAATCTCTCGATCGATCTTTGACAAATCTAAATCCAAAGCCAAAGCCAAAGCCAAAGCCAAAGCCGAAGTCGAGCCGAGCCAAGTCAAGCCGACGACGACGGGAGGCTTGTCTTCTTCTCAACCCTTTTAATACCATGCGGAAGTGTTTCTCAACATAAACACTTGAAATTTCCTTTCCACCACTAATGTGGTACAAATCCTCTTTACAAAAGCAAAAGAAATATTTCATTTTCCCTTTATTTCTATTCTCTTCATTTCTCATTCACTTTTTCATATCTAAACTCCAACATAACCAATAATCATCATTTTTAAAAATTGAGATATTTTTTAATCTTACATACCTTGACTCTCGATTTCTTATAACTATGAAAAGTCGACCTTTCCTTTAAGGTGATAATCTATAACAAATGGTGATTAATGAGCCCTTTAAGGTGATAATCTATAACAAATGGTGATTAATGAGCTAATATTAGCAGCTAACAAGCAAGTACGAGCCATACAAATAATACATCAAATGCTTGACAAGCGACAAGCTCGCATGGCCCTCAAATGAGCAATGTATCACTACACCCTTCTTCTCCATCTTATAATAACTTCTTACCCTCTACGAGGTCAAAAACACTCTCCAAACTTCACAGCAAAAGAACCCTTATCCCACTTGTACAAATACTTAAATCTTGAGCTCACGACTTTCAATCACCGTCCTGTGAGTTCTTACAAAAAAATGTATCTAGAATGCTCATATGAGCTCATAGATGAAGAGGGATATGAAGTCTTACCTTGAATGCCAAAACCCTATAATTTCTTCACTTTAATTCTTTGAAAAAAGCTAGATTCTATTTGCTAGAAAGAAAGAACAACACATATTAGCATCACATGATTAACCGGGAAAAACTCGAGCCAAAACATATATATTACTTACCTTATGCTTGGAGGAGAGAAAATTTCACTTGAGAGTGTTTTGGGGCCTTCACATGAAAAGAGATATGGAAAATGAGAGAAAATCCAACTCTTATATATATATATATATATATATATATATATATATATAGACTTCTAGCGACTTACAACTTATGGTCCCATATACGACCATACGTCATATAGATAGTATGTGGTCTCGTATGTGGGTTAGGGATCTTATCCAGAGTCCATGTCACAAGGTCCCTCCATGAATGGTTGGCACATATGACCGTATCAGATCGAGGTAGATTTTGAAGATTGACAAAGCTGTGGAACACATACAGGGAACATGTATCTGTGACTTATTCCTTTAAAGAAGAATCCAACTAGGATCAGGAGAAGGTGAACAACGTGGAGAAGGGAGCAAAATGCGTGGAGAAAGCGTGTTTATAAGGAGAGTCCAGCTTGCACGTAGTTTCCTTTCATAGGGAAGAATCCTACAAGGAAAGAAATCAAGAAGATTGACTTGACAAGTCCTACAAGGAAGAGGATTCCCAATATAGAAGGAAATCAGCCAAAATAAGGAGAGGACTTTCAGTATAAATACAAGAGAGGTTTCACAATAAACCTCACACACTTATGGAAGAGCTACAAGCAGAACACAATTAAATTGATTGAGTTCATATTTGAGAGAGTTCTGAGTGAAGATCCAAGTACAACCAATACAAGAAACCAGATCGAGAACATGTTCCTTAAGTCTATGCTTTACAGTTCTTGATTCAAGTTAATTTTATTGTTTTTATTGAGTTGTAATCATTCATTCGTAGTACTAGTAAGTTATAAACTGGTGTAGTAGTTAGTCTTCAAGTTGGGATAACTCGAAGGCTTGGGCACATAAACCTGGGGAGGTTTGTGTGGTATTAGGAATTAGAGTTTAGTTCCTAGGATAGGTAGGTAACCTAAAGACCCATGAAATGAATATTGAGAGCACAAAGAGGGGTGAAGGAAGTAAGGATAAAACTCTTGCTCTCAAGGCTACTGAGAGTGATGAATCTGAGCTGGATGATGAATACATTGCCCTAATAAGCAGAAACTTCAAAAAGTTCTTCAAAAAGATAGGAAATTTTGAAAAAAAAGAAATCATCACCAAGTAGAGAAAAGAATATATAAAAGGGACAAAATGGTGGCTGCTTTAAATATGGAAAAACTGACCATTAATTCAAAGATTGTCCTATGTGAGAAATTTCATGAAAAAAGGAGAGAGTTGAAAAAGAAAGAACAGAGCAAGCCAACAATAAGAAGAAGAAGAAGGGTGCTGGGAAGGTCATGTACGCTGCTTGTGGACCAAGTTCAGATCACTTAGAAGAGGATTACACAAAAGATGTGGCACTGATGGCCATGGAGGACACAAAATCAGACCCTGAATCAGACACTGAAGCAAATGAGGTAAATCTTCTTGATCTTAAGGACAAGCTGAAACTCTTTTCTAAGAAAAAGCTGTCCTCCCTAATGATGACCTTTATTGATAACTTTTAGGAATTGAGTGACAATAGAGATCAGTTGCTAGCATCCTTGACCAGTTTGAAATTTGAGTACATTGACCTTGAAAAGGTCAATATTGGTCTAAAAAGGGAAAATCAATCTCTCAAGAAACAGGTCCAGCAACTTGAAACTGCCATTCTTTCTCTTAAGTCTGAAATTTTGAAATTAATGGTTACTCAACAGGGGAAGGGCACAAGAGTGATGAACAAATCAAGTGTGAACAGGATCTTAAAAGGTTTAAAAATGAATTATACTTAGAAAGGAAAAATTCTAGAAGAAAATAAATCTTAAATTATCCAGAACCAAATATGAGCTTGAAAGAGCAAATAAATGGACTCAATCTTCAATGATTGTTACTCAACTGGGTAATAAAACATATAGCACTAAAACTGGAATAGGCTTTGATAAAGAATTTTTTGAAAGAACCTCTGATTTGTATACACACTGTGGTAAGGTTGGTCACCTAAGGGAAGCTTGTCCAACTTTTAAAGCTCAACAGGATAAAAACTTCAAAGCTGCTTTCAAAGGTAAAAATAAGCACGCTAACAGAAATGTTCCTCACCCAAGGAACATGTCTGGGCACAAGAGACAGCCTGTCAAAAGTCTGCCAAAATGGACCAATAGAGATCTAATTCATCCTTTTGATCAAAAAGGGATCCAAGCTAGTCTGAGTTTCTAAAACTAACCTTTATTTTCTTTTGCAGGAAAGGGTGAGAGGAAGCAAGCAACATTGGTACATGGACAGTGCTTGCTCAAGATACATGACAGGAGATAAGCAAAAATTCCTCTCACTGGCAGAAAGGAAAGGTGGGAATGTGGCCTTTGGAGGAGGAAAGAAAGGTAAGATCAAAGGAGTAGGCAAAATAGGTAAGTTTGAAGAGAACTCAATTGAAAAGGTATATCATATTGAAGGACTGAACCAAAATCTGCTCAGCATATCATAACTCTGTGACAAGGGAAACAAGGTAACCTTTTACTCTACAGGTGTGGAGGTGATAGACCTAAAGACAGGGGAAACTATCTAGACTGGACAAAGGTACAAGCATGTGTACACTGGTGATATCTCAAAGGTCCCTGCTGAGGATCTTGCTTGTCTCAGTGTGATGGACAAAGACCCCCTACTGTGGCACAAAAGACTGGGGCATGTTAGTCATGTTCAACTAAACAAACTGATCTCCAAGGACTTGGTAATAGGTCTACCTAAAAACAAGTTCAAGGAAGATAAAGTATGTGCCGCATGTGCTCAAGATAAGCAGGTAAAATACTCTTTCAAATCTAAACAAGTTATTAGTTCGACCAAATCCTTGTAACTGGTCCATATGGATCTTTGTGGCCCCATGAGAGTAAGGAGCAGAGGTGGCAAAAAGTATGTGTTTGTAATAGTTGATGACTATATAAGGTACTCTTGGACAGTTTTTCTTGTTTCTAAAGAAGATGCATTTGAGGCACTCTACACTTTAGTAAGAAAGCTGGAAAAGAAACTTGACAAACAACTAGATACAATCAGATTAGACCATAGAACAGAGTTTGAAAATGCTGAATTTGTTGACTACTGTTCTACTCATGGTATTGATCACAACTTATCTACTCCTAGAACTCCTCAAAAAAATGGGGTGGTTGAAAAAAAGAATAGAACCTTGCAGGAGATGGCTAGAACTATGATGATAGCTAGTAATGTAGCTAGCCAGTTTTGGGCTGAAGCTATTAACCATGCCTGCTATATAATTAATAGATGCATGTCTAGGCCTCTCCTGGATAAAATTCCCTATGAATTACTCAAAAGCATAAAACCTAACATCTCTCATCTGAGAGCCTTTGGATGCAAATTCTTCATCCACAACAATGGAAAGAATTTGTTGGGAAAATTTGATGTCAGAAGTGATGAGGGAATTTTTCTAGGTTATTATTTACATAGTAAAGCTTATAAGGTGCTGAATAAAAGAACAATATGTGTAGAGGAAAGCGTGCATGTTGTATTTGATGAAAGCAATGTTATGGCTAACAAAAGTTTGCAGGAAATTGATGATCTGTCAAAGACATCTGAACCAGTTATGTAGGAACAAGAGAAAGGAACAGGTTTAACTGATGCGGAAACTGACAGAAATAACAAAAGCGATGAAGTACCTTTGGCTGATCATAACAATGTAACCATAAGTCAGCAGGATGAAGAGGAGGATCAAGCTGATGAGGCACAAGAGCTAGTACTCAAAGGGTATAAGTATCAATGATCACATCCAATAGACAACATCCTTACTGATTTGAGCACTGGCATAACCACAAGATCTGGAATGAAGAATCTATGTGCTTTCGAATCCTTCATGTCCATGATAGAGCCCAAGAAAATCAATGAAGCCTTGCAAGATGCAGATTGGATCATTGTAATGGAAGAAGAGCTAAATCAGTTCAAAAAGAATAAAGTATGGCACTTGGAACCTAAACGAAAGAATAGAACCATCATAGGTACCAAGTGGGTGTTCAGAAACAAGTTGGATAAAAATGGAACAGTTACAAGGAACAAGGCCAAACTAGTGGTCCAAGGGTACAATCAGGAAGAAGGAATAGACTATGATGAGACCTTTGCACCAGTGGCTATATTAGAGGCAATCAGACTCTTTATTGACTTTGTAGCCTACATGGAATTCACACTCTACCAGATGGATGTGAAAAGTGTCTTCCTTAATGGGCTATTGAAGGAAGAAGTGTTTGTCAAACAACCTCCAGGCTTTGAAGACTCTTACTATCCTGACCATGTTTACAAACTTGATAAAGCCCTTTATGAACTTAAACAGGCTCCTAGAGATGGTATGAAAGGTTGTCAAAGTTTTTTCTAGGCCATGGCTACACAAGAGGTAAGATTGATAACACCTTATTTCTCAAGAGCAAAGTAAGAGATTTGTTGGTTGTGCAGGTATACATTGATGACATCATATTTGGAGGCACTAGCAAGGCCCTCATAAAGGAATTTGCTACCCTGACGAGCAAAGAATTTGAAATGAGCATGAAGGGAGAGCTCAACTTCTTCCTAGGCCTCCAGATCAAAAAAACTCCATCAGGAACAATGATTCATCAGCAGAAGTATGCCAAGGAGCTACTCAAAAGGTTCAAGATGGAAGATGCAAAGGAAATAGATACTCCAATAGCCACATCAACAAAGTTAGGTCTGGAAGGAACAAGTCCAGTGGTGGAGCAGAAGCTGTACAGAGGGATGAATGGATCTCTCCTATACCTCACAGCTAGCAGGCCTGATATTGTCTTCAGTGTGAGTCTTTGTGCAAGATTTTAGGCAAATCTCAAGGAACCTCACTTGAAAGTTGTCAAAAGGATCCTCAAATATTTGAAAGGTACAACTGATTTGGGGCTGTGGTATCCTAAAGGCAGTAACTTTGAACTTGTAGGATATGCAGATGCAGACTATGCAGGTTATCTGGTGGACAGGAAGAGCACCACAAGAATGTCACATTTTTTAGGATCATGTCTAATCTCTTGGGCAATAAAGAAGCAAAATTTTGTGGCTTTGTCTACTGCTAAAGCTGAATATGTGGCTACTGCCTCATGATGTGCACAATTGCTCTGGATCAAGCAACAACTCAAAGACTTTGAGTTGAATATTGAATGTGTGCCCATCTTTTTATTACAATACCAGTGCAATCAATATTGCCAAGAATCCAGTTCAGCACAAAAGGACCAAGCACATTGATATTAGATACCACTTTCTAAGGGATAATATGGAAAAAGGATTGATTTCCATACACTTTTGTGTCACAGTTAAGCAAATTGTTGATATATTCACAAAGACACTGGCAAGGGATCACTTTGAAAGGAACAAGTTGGAATTGGGGATGATTAAAATCACATGAGCATCCCTCAGTGAATGGCTAATGAACACTGTACATATTGTATTTTAATTTTAAAATTTTATGCTCAGTCTTGTACATTCAGTTGTATGTCCCTTTGCTACTTTTAAAATTTCAAGTTGCTCAAACATTACAACTCATTATTTGTCTCTGCAATAGGAAATCAGGATATCAAATTGGGACATGAACTCAGCACAAAATAGAAAATCCAAGGTATGTGCACTATGTTTAAGGAAAAATTGACTGCTCAAGATGTGCATTTGTACCTGTCCCTTCCACCTGAACCGAAAGAAATTTATTAACCCTAAAGCCTATAACCGTCACTCTCCAAAAAAGAAAAGAGATCCAATCAAATCAAGTTACTTTTGTGATAAGATCTGCCACCTGTCAATCCGGATCTCTTTCCTAGAATAAGAATCTTCCACTTAAAGGACTCTAATCAATTCTATATGGCTAAATTCCTATTTAAAGTTCTTTTTAAATTCATTCTCCTCATTCACTCCCAACTTCTCTTTCTATAAGAGCCTTTGCATCGAAATACAAACCCTCTTTCACTTCTCCTTTTCTCTCATACTTCACCCATGGATCCCCAATCACCCTCCTCTCCCAAACTACCAGAAATTCCTCAAACCACTACTAGTTCCTCCATGTCTTCTAATCGAGCCCTAGTTCTATTTAAGGAACAGGTCAACACAGTTCGACTTCCTTCTTTTATCTTGTTGATTCTCAGGGGATGGAATATATAGATTTATTTCAGCAGTTCAGGGTGATGACTTGATTAGAGACGACACTACTGCGTTGGTACCCTATGAAGAACATGTTGAAGTTTTAGAGGTTGTTACTGCTAGTCGTCAGGGGAAAACTGAGGATGAAGGAACAGTGAGTGATGAGGGAGTATAGGAGGATGCACCTCGTGAGGGGGAAAACTCAGGGAATTCCACAATTGAACCTAGTTCACCCATTGGAGAAAATTGGGTGCATCTGCCAAGGAGGAAGATAATGTTGGCAAATTTAGACCTGGGGAACATGTTCGACAGACCCGTTCTACTACTGTTACTGAGGATAATGATAATACTCCAATTGCCAACTTGGTTCCACAAAGGACAAGGTCTCATCTATGTAAGGTCTCATGCAAGACTGTTCGTATACCAGCTAATAAACCTGAAGAAATCCCTCCTGCTCCTGTGGCTCAGGCTGTCCCTTTTCGAATGACCAAAGACAATAAAGGTTTTATTGAAGAAGGCATAGTTTCCTCTGCAGCCAAGAGGCCTAGAACTGATAAAGGTAAGTCTGTTCCACCTCTTGATCTCATTAATATTCTGGATGATGAAGTGAAGGTTGTCGAAAGAAGGAGGAAGGGGAAAGGTGTAGCTCCATCAAAATCACCTAAGAAACAGGTCAGGAAACCTATTCCCAAATTAGTAGATCTGAGAGTGAGGGAGATGATCATGGCTTTCCATCCTCTGAATCTCATGGGGATGAGGATACTGACGATGCTGCCTCTCATGAGGGTATGGAGGCTGAGGTCCCAGAGAATATGGAAGAAGAGAATGATACCCTGGACCCTATTAATGAAACTCTTGATGCTAGAACTGCTAGACTGATCAACTTTGGCACGAGAACTGTTGTGAGAGGCAGAGTGATTACTGGGTTTGGAGGCGATGAGATGATGAAACTACTAGTCCTAGTAGATGTATAGGGTTGGTAAAACTTGTTCCTTCAGGGTGGTGTCCATCGAAAAATGGCTCGTGCAAAAACTCTACAATTTAATGTGAATGCCACTGGTACCTCCTCTTCCATCTCAAGTGTGGTTAGAGATGTTCCATTCACCCTCACTCTTGATGTGTTGGCTAAGATCTTAGGTGTTCCTAATGCTGGTTGGTGCCACCATGTCAAACGACAATGGCATCCTTTGGATGGGTTGCCCTCAGCCTTGGAGATTAGAAGGAAGTTTGCCAATGATCCCACATTGGAGGAGCACTCCAGGGTGGACAAGGGAGCTATGATTCCCTTGCATCAGAGGTTGTTTGATGTAGTGCACAAGATGTTGCTTCCTAGGGAGAAAAAATGTACTGAGGCCAATTATATGGACCTCACCTTGATGCAGTTGCTACTCTCCATGATTCCCATCAATTTGCCCAGACTCATTCTTTGCCATATGTATAGGATTTGCAAACAAGATGACACCAAGCATGCCTTAGGATATGAGTTCTGGTTAGAGGATGTTTTTCAGCACTTTGGTGTACCGATCTAGGCTTGGCAGGATAAGACCACCAAAGACGTGATTGGAACTATGAACTAGGCTGTTATACCTGCTCCTCGTAGGGGGGCCAATGCACCTCTGCAGAGACTAAGAGAAAGTTTGGCTGCTAAGGATGAGGAGATTACAACTATAAGGGCATCCTATGATGAGGAAATGGTTGAGCTTCATGACACCTATGACATTAAGCATGCACTGTTGGTGGAAGAGAATGCAAGGCTTAAGGCCGAGCTTGCACAAACACTTGCTGCCTTAGCAACTGAGCAAGACACTAATTCTACTAGCCTAAAGAGCATTTATGAGCTGCTCAAGAAGGACCCTCCTACTCCCACTGCCTAGCTTGATCCCTTCTAGCCTTCCCAACCTTTATTTTTGTTCTCACAAGTGCATATTTTGATCTTTTAATTTTAATTTTTAGTGTACATGCTTTGTGATTAATAATATATTGGGTTTTTATTCAGGTCTCATCTTAATTCCTGTGTAGTTGCAAATACTTTGTTATAGCTAAATGAGCTCTTACTTTTGAGTGTTTGCATTGGTGATAGTCCTAGTGGCCATGAGTGTTGAACTGAACTTGAATTAGGATGTTGTATATCTTCACAGTGTTTTATGATGCCAAAAGGGGAAAAGTGCTGCTTGTGTGGTATTTATAACCCATTGGTCCAACCTGTTCCTCTAATGTATTCTTTTTATAGTTTTGCCTAAAGAAAACTGACATGATACAGGTGGAATTCTGCATACAAGAAGCAAGAGTTTGTCATCATCAAAAAGAGAGAATTTATTGGATCGAGGTAGATTTTGAAGATTGACAAAGCTGTGGAACACATACAGGGAACATGTATATGTGACTTGTTCCTTTAAAGAAGAATCTAACTAGGATCATGAGAAGGTAAACGACGTGGAGAAGGGAGCAAAATGCGTGGAGAAGGGAGCAAAATGCGTGGAGAAAGCATGTTTATAAGGAGAGTCCAGCTTGCACGTAGTTTCCTTTCATAGGGAAGAATCCTACAAGGAAAGAAATCAAGAAGATTGACTTGACAAGTCCTACAAGGAAGAGGATTCCCAATATAGAAGGAAATCAGCCAAAATAAGGAGAGGACTTTCAGTATAAATACAAGAGAGGTTTCACAATAAACCTCACACACTTATGGAAGAGCTACAAGCAGAACACAATTAAATTGATGGAGTTCATATTTGAGAGAGCTCTGAGTGAAGATCCAAGTACAACCAATACAAGAAACCAGATTGAAGAACATGTTTCTTAAGTGTATGCTTTATAGTTCTTGAGTCAAGTTAATTGTATTATTTTATTGAGTTGTAATCATTCATTCGTAGTACCAGTGAGTTATAAACTAGTGTAGGAGTTAGTCTTCAAGTTGGGATAACTCGAAGGCTTGGGCACATAAACCTGGGGAGGTTTGTGTGGTGTTAGAAATTAGAGTTTAGTTCCTAGGATTGCATTCCTTGTAATCTGAATTATTGAGGCTCATTGTTTTAGTGAAATTAGGTTAAATCCTACAGAGGTGTAGGTCATAATTTTTACTTTTTGTGAGCCAGGGTTTTTTCACGTAAAACATCATATGGAGAATAACATCGATTCCAAGTACATCGTGTGTTCTCTTTACTCGCCTTACATTGAAGTATTTGACAAAGAAACAAATCGCTTAACCTGTTCCTTAGGAAAATTAGGGGGTCAATATTCTAATAGACCGCATGTCACGTACGGTCATATGTCCAACCGTATGTGCCACACTTTGTGGGTAACTTTGTTTTTCAATTCTTATTATCTTCGATATTTACTTATCCCTTTTGTATACTTGCATACTTTGTCTTTGGGCCAAAATACACTCCTATTCTCCCAATTTTGAATAGTTTCATCGACATAAACTTAGTGGTACATGTGTTAGGAAATAAGGTGTTACATCCGACTTGACAGAGTTATTGATTTTGGAATCGATGTTATTCTCCATACTCAACTGATCTCTATTTCACCTTATCGTATGACTCCTACTGAGTTGAGGGAATTAAAGGATCAAATTAAAGATTTTCTAATAAATGATTTATTCGATAAAGTACTTCACCTTGGGGTGCTCCAGTCTTATTTACCCGGAAGAAGGATGGTTCACCTCAGAATGTGTATTAATGACTATCTCCATCTTAATAAAGTGATCATTAAGAATAGGGAAAATGACATTTTTTCGTCTCGGTGTTATTGCTTAATTCCACTTCTGGTCCTTGTGATATTTGATTATGCACATCTAACCTTGAATTAACTAAAGTGAACGATTTTAGTCTAATTACTAACTGAGATTAACATTACATACATACCATCCATTACCGTGAAGGGCTATTTTGGGATTACATAAAAAATACTTGATAAAGAAAACCTAATTATACAAAAGTTTAGAAGTCTTCCGTCACATCCCTGCATCGCGAGTCGCAAGTCGCAACCATATGCAACCTTCATCTCTTTCTTCCATTTGAATGCAGATTAATGGTTTGATCCAAGGATAATTAAATAACTAAGTTTGGGCCTAAGCACAAATCAGCAGAAAAGGTGAATGGAAACTAACCACAAATCGACAGAAAAAAATATCTTACAAATAATGAGATTTACCTGGTTCGAAAATGGCAAAATCCAAAACAAATTCCACCTTGAAATTTCAAAGCTCAAAAAATCTTCTCTATTCTCTGAAACTCTACTAACCCAGAATGTTGAAGCTACAAGCTTCTACATATCTGAAAAAATATGGAAAGAGCATCGGAGGGACCGTTACTGCAGTTTTGAAAGGGATATATATATATATATTTAGGCAAAATAAAGAGTGGCTCCCCAAAAAATAATCCATCACAGTTGCACCTATCACACCCACTAAATTAGAGCTTCATGCACACACCGTCATTTTTGTTTGAAAAAAAAAGCTTCAGATATGCAAGTATATTACCTGAATTCGAGAGTTAATGTGAAAATCAGTAAAAGTATAGAGTTCAAAGATCAAAGTAGCTTGACCGATTCGATAGGGAAAGATGAAAAATACCTTGGCTCTTATCTTGTGTTGAAGAAGAACTGAGAAGAAAACTCAAAATTTAACCTATCAAAGCAAGCACTACTCCGATATGAGCTCCTGCCATGAATTTTCTCTCAAAATTTCATCAATTTTATATGAGCTCTACATTTGATTTTAAGAGAGAGAAAGAGAGAAGAACACACTTCAAATTGGGAAAGTAAAGTATGGTGTTTCACCTTTAGGAGAGAGACGAGCATGTGAATTTACTGTAAATCTGATTGACACCTTTAGGTTGTATTTGTGATATATTAAAAATAAAAAGTTTATTGTGTACAATAATAAAGTAGTATATGTAATTTCAAAATTATCCTTCGCGATAATAGATGGTCTGTTTGTAATGTTAACCTCAGTTAGTAGTTAGACTAAAATAGCTTACTTTGGTTAATTCAAGATTAGATGTGCACAATCAAATATTACAAGGACCAAAAGTAGAATTAAGCAATAACACAGGGACAAAAAATGCCATTTTCCCTTAAGAATAAATATTCTTTGCCAAGGATTGATGATTTGTTCAATCAACTTCTGAGAAATAGATTCTTTTCAAAGATTGACTTACGATCAGGGTATTATTGGTAAAGACAAAAGAGCAAGATATTTCAAAAACAACTTTCCATGCCTGCTATGGTCATATTGAATTTTTGTAATGTCCTTTGATTTGATTAATGCATTAGCTACGTTCATGGATTTGATGAATCGTGTTTTTAAGTCATTCCTCAATCTGTTCATTATTTCTTTCACCGATGACATTCTAGTTTATTGGAATAGCCGTGAGGAACATGCAAATCATTTTGAGAACAACCTTGAAAACAATCAAGGAGAATGAGCTTTATGCAAAAATTTCCAAGTGTAAAGTTTGTCTTCCACATATAGAATGCAGTCCAATATCTCCAAAAGTCACAGGTCCTTCTCTACTTCTCTAGCGAGAGACGAATTGGGGGGGGGGGGGGGGGCGGTCTCTCCTAGCCTATTGATCCTTATCGCATCCTCCCTCCTTAATACATCTATTTCCTCATCCACCTCCTCATCGTCATTATTAAGTTACAATATTTCTTGTGTGGTCATTCTCCATCTCACCAATAAAAACAAATACCAACAAGATCAGTACATATTATAGGTCGTTTATAATGTACCAATATTGAGATTCTAATAGACTTTCGTACAAATTATTACCTCTTCCCCAAATATTTCCTATTTGAATGGATCAGCTTCATCTTGGTAGCAAGTGCGCCATTTCGATGTCCTTGGAGTTTGGAAGCAGAACATCCCCTAATTTGGAACAATTACGTCCAACATAAGGGATTTCTTCATATGCCCATGCCTATAATGGATGCAACACAATACAATCAATTGAACACAAAAGCTATAGGTATGGATAACTTACGATCAATGCCCAGGGGAACCCGTAAACACAGTAACTTTGTCTTTTCATGGGGTTACTTTTGAATTGTTTAAAGAATTTGATCATGTTCACCCTGTTCATCAAGCAATCCAATGTTACAGATCAACGAATTTCTTTTCCCAAGTATATTTGTTAAAGGAATCCAACAAATCAGCCATGGTTATCGATTTCTTCTCAACTTGCTTACACTTGTTATGCGCCAATAAAATGTTGTGAAGAAACCACAAGAAGGACACTTTCAACGTCTCCCCCTTTAAGAATTCCTTGTTTTCTAGGCCTTCCACATGCACAACCTGTTTAACACTTGTAATTTGATTGAACTTTAATATAGAAATTCTCTCCTTTTTCATGGACCTTATTCAGCCCAGTGACCAATGTCAACTCCTTTAGCCCAAAATAACATGGCATATCCTTAATCAGGAACCACATCTCATAATTTTTCTTCAGATACTTAATTTGACATAAAAGAAACGAATGAACTAATTGACCACTGAATTGATCCAAGTTAGAGTCAAGTCCAAGAAGTGGCCAAACAAATTTAGAAGTTTATGTTTTCGCATGCATTTCATCTTTGAAGGCAACCCATGACTTCATAATATACCTCACTGTATATGATCCTGGAAGGGGAATCATTCCAGTAGCCATGGGTTCAATCTGGGCCTTTCCAGCTTTTCTATGTTCAGACTTTTTAACATTTTCAGAAACAAATAGTCGATCACTATTGTCCTCCTCATCTTCCGGAGCCTCACCTTCGCCATATTCCTCTTCTCAAACACCACAATTGTCTACTTCTTCTTCATCTTCACTACTTCCCTAAAATGCATCAATTTGTTCGACTGTATCAAGAGACATTTTTTCATTTCGTCTATTAATTAACTTGTCTGGTTGTTTGTTTTGGGCTTCAAATTCATCTATGTCAATAACCTCTGGTTTTAACCTTTTTTTAGATGCACAAGGCGTATAATCAACTCTCCGAAGTGATCTGAAACGTCCTCTTGTCAACACCATGACTATAAACTCAGAAGAACTCAAAAAAAAAATCAGAATAAGAATAAACTTGTCCATATCCATGACTGTAAACTCGGAAAATCATAAAATAAGACATTAAAAATAATATTTTGAACACGAATGAAATCATAATAGGAATAAATAAGGGGTTTGGAAATCTGCAACTGTTCTTCAGCTGTAATCTTCAAATTGAAATACAAGAAATAGCCTCAAGAGAGTCCCAAAATTTCAAAAATACAAAGAGGCATTAGTATTTTCTTGGGCAAAAAATAAAGGAAAACAAATAGGGGCACCAATCCTTAAAAAAAAGACAGTCTGTCCTCCTAAGTGGTGTTTCCTTTACTTGGATGGATCTGTCTTCCTTCATTCCATGCAGAGAGACTAGGTTGATCAGAATATATATTATCTGCATAGAGACATGATATCCAGGTTAGAGTATTTGAACAGACACATAGAAATATATATATTTAATCATTAATTTATACACAAAACGCATGCTCCTTCCTTGCTCCAGCACATTCACTAGGTAAAATTTGCAACCATAAACTTTTCTGATTAGTGTGCAAGCTGCCAAAATAATAGATTGTACTACAATATAAAAGTTTCTTTCACTCTTCAACTACAATACATGAATGTCATAATAAATAAATCATACATGAATTTCATGTATTTGTATAACTACTGTTTACCTAGACCACTCATGGTTCCAGGAAACTACAATAAATCGAACAATGTCAGACAAGTACATGACTCAACGCTTTCATACTTGAAGCTAAGAAGAATCAGAAGCCACAACCTTACCCTTTTATGATCACTTCATTACTTTGGTCTAACGTTAATTTCCAATAGGCTATTCCTTACTTAGTCACTGTTCTGGGTAACAGGTGAATAAAGGAGGGCATCAGATCATCATTAAGCAATTCATGCACGAAAGTTGGCTTCAAGGATATGTCACCCCTCCCTCAACCTATATATCAGACCATAAATGATCTCAACATGTCCGAGATCAGATCACCCATCTATCTTGGTGGAATAATATATATTCAAGGTGGAAGGCTGCAGAGCAAGACATCGCAAAAGTTGTTTCAAATGAAGCAGAGGCATTTCACTCTTATTCATTCATAGGAAACACTGTGTCTAATACACCCAACTGTCATCCCTATTATCCCCTGTATGAATGAAGGATCTAAACATGCACCCGTTCAAATCCATTGTTTTGGTGGATGAATAGGTTGTATTTCTCCCTACCTGTTCGCATTTGAAGACCGTGCATCAGGAAGCTATCAAGGTTCCCTCTAATTAATGGCATAATGCAAAAGATGAAGAATGAAGTCTTCCCTCTTGCTTGTGCTGATATAGTTTTCTGGAAGTCCATAGTCCATAGTCAATAAGCGGGGTTGTGTCCTCTTTTCTAGTCTACATTGATCTTCACAACAATATATATATATTTTCTGGGGGAACTAGGAACAATTAAGACAAAGCAAAAACTTGTCAAGAAATAATCTCATCTAACAGACCTGTAATGATGGCATCATCCCGATGGCCTTGACCCCGATCATTCAGTGTCATTATCATCATGCTCTCTGATATAGAAGAGAAGAATCAAGTAATAAGCGATTGTTCGAGAACATTAAAGATAAAAAATAATAACTATATTGTATAGGAACCATAACTTACAACAACAACAACAACAACAACATACCCAGTGTATTCCCACAGCGTGGGGTCTGGGGAGGGTAGAGTGTACGCAGTCCATACCACTACCTCAGAGGTGAGGTAGAGAGGCTGTTTCCGAATAGAAACCATAACTTAAAGGGAAGAATATCTCCAAATATTTTTAAAAGTTCACTAAACCATTTAAAGGGCAATGTATCAACCGAAAATATTAGAGAAACTATAGGGAATTCTAACATTGGAATGAAGTTGGTTATGCCACACAAGATGTTTAAGGAGTGTAATTACCCTGTTTCTATCTCCATCATCTTCAAAAACAACTCTAATTTGGACTTTCTATTGTTAAGTCCTATCAAATATTGCTTCACTTGGGCCTTGATCATATCTTTCCACTTTGTAGGCAATCCTGAAGCAATTAGTTGTGCCACCTTGCTTATACTCGTCTCAAGCTTCATGACCTCATCACCTTCATTGCCTTGAAATAATGTCATCACAATACTGGCAATTTCTGTATCTTTCAACGTTCTCTTTTGCTTACTTGATTGAGCAATAGCTGAACTTATTTTATTGACACCCCGAACCTTTTCAGATGAACAAAGCAAACTTTTCTCAGCAGGTGCATCTTCAATCATCCGTTGGCGGGGTTTTTTCTTGATTCTCTTCAGGCTTCTAGTTTTGTTCTTGACTTGTTTAATATTTGGTTCGAAACTGATTTTTCCCTTGATTATATTGAACAAGTCAGTACTATTTGGCTTGTTTCCATGGATAGCTTTATAACTTTCAATAGCTTCCAGTAGAATTTTCTCATCTTCCTCGGTCCACACTCTTTGAAATGGTTTGCTTTGAGTTTTGACAAGTGCATAGTCATCTTTGACATATGTGATTGCTTTAGATGCTGATTCTTGTACTTCTACTCTTCCACAAGGAAAATGTGTAAAAAATAATCATTTGGTTGAATAAAGGCATAACCACAACATATTAAAAGAAATGAAGAAGAAACTAACCATTGCAACTCCCAGTATCATTCACTTGTTCGTTTATAGACTTAGTTGCGCCGTCTTTTGACTCCTCCTCGTCTTCTTCTTTTCCTTCTCCATCATCATTGATATCGTCTCCAGACGCTTCTTTAAGACCATCATCTTTAGGCTCAGAGGCATTGTCATCTTCATCAGGTGTGTCATCGTAAAGACACATCCAATTAGAAGTTGGCATGCCTTTGGTTTGAGACACCTGTTCGACTTGTCTTTCTCTCTCTTTCTCATGCTTATCATCCCCACCATCTTCTTTTGATTCTTTACAAAAAAATGTATTATTATACATATAACTCATATTATGTGATTTATATAATTAAAAGGCTGAAGAAACTAAGAAGAATTAAGCATACCTTCACATAGAGAGTTTCTTTGAGTTGTTGTTATTTTGTCTACGAAATGATTTGGAGTCGGTCCTGATCCCTTTGTTGAATTATTGCCTTCCTTTGGTTTACACACTGTTTCTTCTAATTCCTCACCATTGCCTTCTTCTGACCGCCCATCCTTTTCAATGCTGTTTGGAACAGATATCCCATGAACATGGTCCAGCTCCATCCTCCGCTTTCTGCAGTACACATATATAAGAAAACAGAAATTTCTTATATACGAGTAACTCCTGTTATTATAATTTTACATATATTAGGTGCAGAGTGACATGTAATACTCTAGTATGTATTTGTACAACCAAATTGGAATAAGTTGAGCATTTTGTGGCTGATAAGACCAGTAAACTATCGAAACTAGTGTCAGAATTTTCTAAATACCAAGAGAAAAGGACCATAAGAATTGTAAAGATGTACTAGAATTAAACTGAGGCATTATCTGGCCCTCGCGGACTTATAGGTATCGATCTTATCTATAAGGGATGCATGAAGGAGTTTAATGGGTATGTCTATCAATATGAGAATTAATCAACTTATAATACAGATAAAAGAAACATTATTAACCTTTTTTTTGCCTTGCATTGTTCTTAATAAGAATGATTAAGTTGAGTCGGTTAGATTCTGCTATCACCATGATATACAGTCCAATGCAACAAATTAAAGATGCTTGAAATAATGTATCAGTATGAAAATGAACCTGGATTGTTTAGACTTTTGAGGATATGTATCCTTGTATTGCTTTTTGTCACTAGCCTCAGAATCTACACAATTGAAATTCATGTAAACAAAATAACATAAAAATATCTTGAGAAGAAGTTGGTTTGGTAAAGGAATATACATATAAAAGAAATATGAGGTAGCCCTTTCTTTCTATATATTGTTTTAAAAGTGTGATTGTTATCTGGTTAAAGTTGCTTTCACTAATACTTAAGTTGTCAACTTTTGATTTGAATATATATTCCCAGTGCTGCTTCTCCAACTTATTACTATGTGCGGTGCGCTAGCTTCTAGGGCCAAAAATGCCTGGAATTTTATCCCAAATAATAATCTAATAATTCACTATCTCAAATTTCTCTCCTTTTTAACAATAATATTCTTCGTTCTCCGTACTCTAATAATAACTCATTGTGACAAGAGAGAGTTGCTCGGATGGTAAGTATCCTTCACCTCTGATTTTAAGGTTTGCGGGTTCAAGTTACCAAGGGGAGGGGTGAAAAAAGAAATAAATAATAACTCATTGTTGTTGAAAAAACAGAGCGACTAGGTTACAGCAATAAATTTGTTTTTCTTTCCCTAGCCACTATGTTAATTAAGTCTAAATTAAGCACCTTGCCATTGACTTCAAAGTTCAAACTATACAGTAGAAAAATGTTGTAGTGAAAGTCATTTCTACATTGATCATAACAATTTAATGATGACAAACCTTGGGGAGAAGAACAACTTTGAGGCACAGTGAGTTTTGGTTTTTTCACTACTTTTTGATTAGTTTGCATTTTTCTTTTCATATCTCTTAATCCTTCCTCGACTACTTCCATTTTCAGACGAGCCTTTCTTTATTTTTAGGGAGAAAGAATGGGAAGAGTCACCCGAGAGAGACGTTTTACTGTTCATTTCATCATAAGCAGAAAAGAGTGCATTAATTATTTGGATTCTTCCCAATTGCTCTTTTCGATGTAATTTTCATACTAAATTAATGTAATTTTATTTAGGAAAAAGGGACAGAAATACTCCTCAACTTTGCCATTTAGAACGGATATATTCCTTGTTAAAAAATCATACAATTATATATCCTTACCGTCTAACAAATAGTTGATATATACTCCTGTCATCTAACAAATGGTGCAATTTACCCTTTTTCCTTAATAGATTGAAGTTAAAAAAATTCTAACACTAATTTTATAATTCCAAAAATGTCATGAGAGAGTTATTTCACTAACGCGGATAGGAATAATATACCAGTTAGTTTTGCTCAGTTGATACAGATGGCATATCACATGCACTTTACTAGATCGATTTTATCTCATTGATTACATAAAAATTTGCTCTTCGTTTGGTTAATTGTTCATTAGTTATATTCTTTTTATTTTTAGTTTAGTTAATTTATAATATAATTTGAATTTTTCTTCTTGAATAAATAATTAGCATTAGTTTAATTTAGTAAACAATTAATCGACAAGTCCTGTGGGTACGATATCTGGACTTATATTCTTTATTACTTGTACGATCATGTACACTTGCATGTGCGAAAAGATACAACAACGGGCAATATTAAAATAGAAAACAAAATAAAATAAAGAGGGAAGAAAGTATATTGATATTATCATGATCCAACGTCATGTAGTACAAATCAGTCTTTGCGAAGAAGAGAATATACATAAGTAGAATGAAATTATGGGGTTTTCAAGTTATAAGGTATGAGGGGAATTAATCTAATATATACTCTTATCAGAGTGTACAAGTGTTGCAGATAGTCTAATGTTGAATGTCCTTGAATCTTGTCCCGTGTCCAATATCTATAGCAGTTTGGGTGCTTGTAATATACAACTGACTTGGCTAATATAGTCTGTCCATTCATCTTTGCATATGCTATTGCACAAGTTGTTATGCAAGACTGAAAATGGGACCTTTACAAAAAAAGATTTTGTCTCAGAGTCCTTTTGCTCATATTTGTTTAGTTATATTTTTTTGTTATACACAATGTTATTAATTTTTAGTAAACTCAAAACACAATATTATGTCACATTGTTAGAGAAAACAAGTTTGAGAGTATTTCGCTCGAAGTAATCCTTTTTGTCAAATTAAATTGTCAACATTCTACATAATCATAAGAAAGTTGCATTTTTCTTGGAATAAGTTATAAATATTATCCACCTTAGATTATGGTTATTCTCTTCAGTTTTCCGGTGGAGGTCTTGGAAAGTCATTCTCATCTATCACATACCAGTGCTTCCGATCAAAGTACCAATCAGCAAATGCCTTTGGTGCAGACTGCATAAAATATTTCTCTAATTTAAGATAGTAAAATAAGAAATTCTACATAAATGTATAAGTACAATTAGAAGAAATGCATTCCCAAATTTAATTAAAAAAAAGATTAATCTTTTACCACATTATTAACGACAATGCCGCTTTGAATAGTCCACCTCCATTGTATCGCTGAATGATGATATAATGAGTCAATGAAAACTCCTCTTAATTTTGGATTGTCTGGTTTGGGCAGAGTAGTTAGGAATTCCGACCTAAATTCTGATAACAAATCCAATAACATTAGAAACAAATATTTATTTATAGGGTACTTAATCCAATAATATTTTATAGGGTACAAAATACCTCTCAAGGTTTTTAGTTGACTTGAAGTGCATGTCATGTTAGCAATGCATCCGGCTATATCAAGTCCTATGGTAGTCTTCATCTGAAATAGTTGATGATTTATAAAATAATGCACTAAAAATTAAACTCTCCATGAAATTCTATCACTAATCTTAGGCAAAGGTACCAATAACTAGGCAGAAGTTTTTAAATTACCCTATGAAACTACGTGATATAAAGAAAAAGGACATCCATAATTCTAGTTAATTGTGTCAAAGGGACTAATCAAACTATGAGCAGGCTGCTTAATGAAGTTGGCAAGACCAAACTTGTATTTAACATTGTTAATTAGATTGGATATGATCTCACTTCTTCTAACAAATAATCTACATTCAATGAGCTTTCCTCTCAAGTCAAGGGCTACATGACAATAAATAGACGGTGCTTAGCAACAACGCATATACTTAACTTAAGTAGAGCTAACGTTACTTTTGAACCCCACTAGTCATTGGGTTTTTATGTTTATGGAAAATAAATACATCTTAAAAAAAATTAAAATTGCATGTTCAAACAAAACTTCAGTTCATATCAATTTGATCTCATATTATGATTTTATACCCCATATCCAAATGGCTCCTAAATATAGACCACGAATGATCAAGAAGTTGAGAATAACTCAATCCCTTAACTCAACTGTATTTTGCTCAATTTTTTGAAGATGACTAAAATGCCATCTTTTGAGTTTATAATTAAGAAAGGTACTATGTAGTCTAAATTATATATGAATCTATGATACTTTGATGGAGTTTGTCTATGATATTCTTCTTGAAATCTTTCCCATAACATTATGTTAATTAGTGCAAGTATTTTAAGATGTTTTTAATTTTTTCTTAAGAAGTGAAATAGAGGGTATTATTGCAAAAAGGTTTAGTCATGTGCACATCCTAAACAAAAGGATAGCATGCAATTGATAAACATGTAATTACCTGATAATAATCATATGCTGACATGGCAATGAAAATTGGTGTCTTAATGTGTTGTAGAATGTTTTCTGGGAAGAAGCACTGCAGTGAATTTGATTTTTTAGTAGTTCAATTGGAAAAGATTCAAACAATAACTGAAGCAAATTAAAAGAGTAGGTAATTGTACCAGTTCTGGTTTTATTTTTGAAGTGCATGATTTGGGTAATACTTTTGCAGATCCCTGCAACTCATAATATGTTTAGATCACACTAACCTCATCTAATGTTTATATACATTATGGAATTGAAAAAAAAAAGTAATTGATATCATGTAATTGGAAAAAAAAATTATTGTTAATTTTGTGCTAGTTAAATACCACTACATAAAATGAAAAACTTTGAAAGTACTTAGTAACTTAAGCAAATGAAAAATTAATGAGAGGAGGCAAAGAAGGAATAAGAATTTACATGTAATGTAACAAGTGAGTCGTAAATTTCCTCGAAGCCTCTTGCTTGCTTGGGGTTTTTCCTATATATCAACAAGAGATAACTAGATTATAATTAAAAATATAAATAATTATTTTGAAAATTAATCTTACACATGAATAAAGTGAGCAGCATCAGCAAAGCATTTGACTCTCTCAGATTTTGGCAATAAACTACGAAAATGATCACAATATAGCATTGTTGGATATCCTCCGGCAGAAGTTCCAGCAAGCATAGCCTGCAATCATTATTAAGAAAATTCAAGAAAATTAAATATCAGTCATTTAAGACGTAATATAGAATATACATACATTTTTGGCATCCTTTAATCCCTTTGCCAACAAATCAACCATTACTGCTTCAAAAATTCTTGTACCTCTGAAGTGAAGATTAGTAACCTAACCAAAGTAAAATGAGAGTGTAAATTTCTTTTACATAAGCATTTCAAAATTAACATTTTAAATTAAAAATTTAAAACTATAACTTGAAAATTAGAGCATTACAGGATCAACATATTCGACATCTCCGGTGAACGCTCCACCATCACAATATCTAACAAATACTTTGTTCCAGTTGTAAAAATCTACATACATATAATTAGTCATAATATTACAATGTGTGAACTGAAGAGAAAAATATAATTATGCCTGATTTCTTCAAATGTTCCATTATATTATTTTAATTAATTATTGTTTAGTCTTTTTTTTAGAAATTCATAAAGAGATCTTAAAGAGTAGAACCTGGATTTTCACTCTGATTGTTGCTAAAAAGTCCTTCAAATTTCCATGGCTCCATAATATTTGTAGAACCCACATGTATGTCTCTCGTCCGATCTAGGCATTCTGTGACATTTCTGCACCATCCTCCTCCCTAAGAAAATTTTGAAAACTTCCAATGATTTTTTTAAAAAAGTTTCTAAATAATACTATGTGAAAAAAAGTTGAAGTAAATATTTCCTCTAAAAAATATTTTCCTTCATACCAAATAAACCCACCCTTAAAAACAAAAAAAATTTATCCCATCATAATCTTGATTGAAAAAAAGGTAAAATCTACCGTGTGACTTACCGAAAGTTGTACAATCCAATTTTCAACTCCTTCTCCAAATCCTGATTGAAAGTGGTATGCTGGAGGTGATCCATCCAAGCATACTGCAACAAATAAATAGGGCAAAAAAATAACTTCATGATTTTATAATTTAGATTTTAATTTGCAAATGAAATTAGTGAAAAAATTAACCTGCTCCTTTTGATATAGCATTCTTAATGATTGTTTTCTCCACAAAAGTAATATTTTCACATTCAATTTTGATGATGGCTAAAGAATAAATAAGCATGCAAAAAAGTTGAAGATATTTTGTTGCCATCACCATCCTGCATATACAAAATAAATTACATAAGGAGTTATGGATGAGATAAATTATATGAAAATTTAACAATTATTTTGTAACTTTTATGAACGTATACTTTGTAAATATGTTGCGAAAGAGGTATTATATCTAACTAATCAATTTTGAAATGATCTAATATATACATTCATTGGAAGATCCATAATGCCAAAAAGCACTTGGGACCTTAAGATTTGTACGGCCTACACTTTATTCTTACAATTCAGTTATATGGAACTTTACACAACACATTTTTATGTGGTTATTAATTTTCAAGCAATTCAAAGATTTTATGTCTCCTAATTCATTAAGTTTTATATTCAATTATAATTACAAATATTTATTGTCGAACAATATATATATAAACATATATATATATATATACACACACACACACATATATATAATATATATAATATATATATATATATATATATATATATATATATATTATATATATATATATATATATATATATATATAAAATTCAAAATACACCTAAACTCTTATCGAAATTGCTATAACACACTCTAACTTTGTGAGGGTTCTATGACCCCCCCTCCCGGATATTTTTTTAGTGTATTTTTATGAAGTTTATCTGCTTAGTTGGACCACTAAGTCGTCCAAACGTTAGAGAGTGCTTACACGCGCTAATTAAAAGGATAAATTATTCATTAAGTCAAACTTTATTATTTTAAACACTCTAGACATTTCATCTACCGTCTAAATCTTTTACGATTTTTCACAAAGCTCTCTTGACGTTTCATCTACCAAAATAAGAAAAATCTTTCCAAAATCTTCATTTTTTCACTTTCAATATAATCTACCAAAACACACAACTCTCCTGACGATTAAAGTTATTGCTTGCATCTTGGTGGTAGTGTTCGAAAAAAATGATTAATTAATGGTTGTGTTCGTTGGTGTGTTCGACAAAATTATCAGGTTAATCTTATTCTTTGTCACTAATATAAAGTAAAAATTAATTTTTCATATGAAAATCTAGGGTTTAGTTAGGTTACATGATTATTGATTTTGCCGACTGAAATTCTAGGGTTTATTCCTAATGTAAATTGTGGCTTATATGTATGACTGATTACGTTATGTGTTATTGAGTTTGAATAATTTATTTTTCCCAAAATATTTGAGTTTGTATCATGCTATAGTGTGTACACTCCCCCATCCCCATGTTTTGTTGTGTTTCTAATACTGTGAATGTGATATAATTTCATGAATGAGTTCGTTTATATTGATAACATTGAGATATTATCATGGTGGAGTTTTGGATTTAGTAGTAGAAAATCAAATTATGTGGATAGACAACTGACTGAATTTTTGAATGTGAATGTGGATAAGATGTCCTAGTTTGAGTTAAGAGACTATATAAAAGATCTAGGGTATACTACAAGTTGCGCATATTTTGTTAGGTCACCCTAAACAACTACATTTACTGAGCCTGAAACAATTGTATCTACTGAGCTTACTGAGCCTAGTGAGTCTACTGAGCCTACTCAACCAGCAGCTGCTGAATCTACTGGTGCTGCTGAAGGTGAGTTGAGTGATTTTCCTATTCTTAACTCTGACCACTCAACTGAAAATAGTTCTGAATCATACTATCAATATTTATTGAATAAAGATGAGGCTGAATATGAGAGTGATGTACATGAAGAGTGAATAAACTTGAGGGCAGAAAGGAAGACAAACCAAAGAAGGAAAAGAAGAAGAAAAAAATACCAAATAACCCTGAAGAAATTCCTCTTGGTGAAGTTAGTCCAGATTTGAGCTTTGATGAGACAGAGCCTATTGATAAAAGCTTGAAAGGTAAAGTTGCTAGGGATGAGCCTGTGTATTGTAGTTTTGATACTGTTAGTATTGAATGTCATTCAGATGATGAGTTGGATTCAAGGAGGGCTAGTAGAAGGGTATTTTTTGATAAATCTACTAAAAAAGTTGCATGGTAGTTGGGGATGGTATTTGAGAATGTGAAAGAGTTTAGAAAGGTTGTTACTAAATATTCTGTTCAAAAGGGTGTTCAGTTAGAGAAATTTATCAATGAGCCCAAAAAGGTTAGAGTCAGGTGTAGAGAAGGTTGTCCATGACTGTTATATGCTAGTCTTGACAAGCCTACCAATGATTTTATGATTAAAACCTATAATTCTAAACATAGGTGTGTCAGGACCACTAGAAATTACATGTGCAATTTTGAGTTCTTATCTGACTATTTCAAGGATAGAATTATTGAACAATCAAACATGAGGATATTCAAATTTCAGCAATTAATTAGAAAAGAGTTGAGTATACATGTTGGGAAAAACACTGCCAGGAGAGCTAGAGGAAAAATATTGAAAGTGCAAGAGGGGGGGTGATTTGCCTGCTTTTTCGATTATCATTTGACTGCCTGGTTTAGTTAGTCGACTTGTGCAAATTACAAAAATCAAAGTAAGCAAAACTAGAAAGTAAACATTGACACAAGATGTTTTTATACTGGTTCAGATCCAAAACGGATCTTACTCCAGTCCCCTTGGGTTGCAAGAGATTCTCTACTAAAATCTTTGATGCTTTTGGGTAACAAGAGTTGAATGTAATTCCTATGACTACACTCGATTCTTTTTCTCTCTTTTTCTTTTTGATAAGGTAGCCTCACCAACAATATTTTTCTCTCCTTTTTTTCTGAGTACACAGTAAATCACAAAGAAATAGAATGCTTGATAAAAGTAGAGCAAAATATTTGAGAAGGTTTAGACTTAGTGTATGAGGTCTTCCTTTCTTCGAACGGCTTTATATAGGAGAGTTGAGGAGCCGTTGGAGAAGGTTTTTGGAGAGAGCAACCCAAGAGATTTGATCCTTGGAAAAAGGATGTAAAATATCTATTTTTCAAGAATAAAGTTGAGTCAGAATTTGACTCCATTGATTTTGCTGATCTTCTTCCTTAATGAGATGTGTACAACATTGAAGTAATCTCTTGAGACTTGTGGCTGAATATTTTCTTTTCATAGATAGAACCGTAATTGATTTCTTGACATTTGATCCAAAGATTAGAGCCATTGCTCATTTCACTTCTTCACTTTGACCGGCAGATTCTTTCCATAGGAGAGAGTTCCTTGATTGATGTTTTCCTTATTTCTCTGCATACACAATATTGTCATACATTAAAATTTACACTCTAAGAATCTCCCCCTTTATGATGGATGACAATAGTAAAGAAGGAATTGTAGTTAACTTCCTTTTCTAAGTTGACTTGATACATGGTCGACTGCTACCCCTGAGGAGTTGACTCCCCCTCAAAGGTTGACTCTGATTTCTCCCCCTTTGACATCAATAAAAAAGGAAATATAATAGCAAGAGATGCACAGATAGCAGAAAATATCATGACAGTAAAACTACGAAGGAACTAAATTGTTAGTCTAGTACAAACCAAAACATAAGCAAAAAATTATTCAACAGTCACAAAAAAATTGTCCAGCAGTAAGAAATGCTATTTCCTCAGAAGATAGCAGATAGTGTTGACAGTGGCTTCCTTCAGTTTTTCAAAGATAGTTGTTAGGTTGGCAGCAACTTTGTCTCCACTTTCTTGTATCTTGTTGGCAACCTTGACTGCTTCCTGTATCACTTTGTCGAGTTTGATGCGGATTTTTGCCACATCACTGCCAGTTTCTTTAGTGCATGCCTGTACCTTTTCTATCTGGAACTGAGTTGATAGGAGAATGCCCTTGAAGGACTCAAGCTTATCATCCAGGGCCTGTAGCTTGGCCAGAACTTCAGAGAAATCGACGGAGGAGGCTGGAACAGTGATTGAGGAGGTTGGAACATCAGGAGTGGGAAACGGAACATCAGAATCATTTTTGAGGACCCAAGAGTCACCTGTACGAGTGTATCCCATGCAGCCAAAGGACTTAGAGGTATAACATTGTTTAACAGAATAGGAAGGGACATCAAGAAGACTGATGTTATTGGCTTCCAAGATGTGGAAGATGAGCATTCCATATAGGAGACTGAGAGGATTAACAAACACTTTAATCATATTGTTGATAATCTGGGAAGAGAGCTTGAATTTGGTTTTAGAGACAAGGCAGTAAATGAGCAACGTGTCTCGAAGAGACAAAGTAGACAGATATCCAGAGCGAGGGACAAAAGTAGTAGCAACAATGTGGGCAATGATCCTTGTTTCAAAGGAGAGATCTTTAGGACATAAGTGAGAGGGAAGGGGATTCGAGATTTCAAGAGAAATAAACTTCTTTGCTTGATCAAGAGAAACACCAAATTCAGGAGGCCAGACACTTTTCACAGGAACACAGAACCCAGAGCATATTATACGAAATATGTGATCAAAGACGTCACAATCAAGAAAAATGCATTTTCCTCGAACGAGGGTTTCAAATTAACCAGCTTTAGAAGACCAAAAATTAGCATAGAAGAGGCGAATAAGAGGTTCAGAAATAGTGCAAGGGGTCATAGTGAAGAAATTTTGCCCAACCTTGATATTCAAATACCTCTTTCACATTACACTAAATAGATGAGAGATACTCGAGATTCACATATCAACCAAGATCAAAGGGTTTGTCTTTGAGAGATTTGAAGAGGGATTCATTTGAGGGGCCCCAAAAGTCAATTTTACCATCTAAACAGCTTTCAAAATCGAGTTTGCATTTCTTCTTGGAGTCAACGCCATCAATATCTTCTCCTGAACACTTAAAAGAAGGTTTTGAAAAGGATGAGTTAGAGGATAAAGAGGTATCGGAATCGATTGGGACAGGAGATGATATTTTTCCTTTGTTTTTGTTCCTGGAGCTTTTTCGAGTGGGAGTGGGAGTGGGAGAATCTTTGGAAGATATTTCCATGGTGAAGAAGAGAAGATGGAGAATGAGAAGAGAAAAGAGAGTACATGAGGTTTTAAGGGGAAAAGAAAAAATGTGAAAAGACGGGACGAATGAGAAGGGACGCGACTAACACGAGGAGACGTGAAAGGGAGAAATGAGGCAGTGCACTTAATAGGGGAGAGAAGACAGAAGGGCAGGACATTAGTACACATTCGACAATGATGGAAATTAAAAATAAGGAAGGAAAAGAAATTAATTATGGTAAAAATGGATTTTGTACAATACCAAGTGAATTTCTTAGAAAATAAAATCTTTCTCCCAACAGGTTTTTTTAAAGAAGTCTGCTAATTGAAAATCAGTTCCCACAAATTCAAGTTCAATATCACCATTTAAAATATGATCACGAATAAAATGATGCTTAATATCAATATTCTTAGCTCTAGAATAATGCACAGAATTTTTTGAGAGACATATAGCACTGGAGTTATCACAGAAATTTTTAACAGGTTTAAAAGATAAATCATAGTCACTCAATTGATTCACCATCCACAAAATTTGAGCACAACATTGCCCAATAGCGATGTATTTTGCCTCAGTGGTAGAGAGAGAGACAGATCCTTGCTTTTTTCTATTCCAAGAAATAAGAGATTTTCCTAGAAGTTGTCATGTGCCGCTAGTACTTTTGCGATCATCCTTATCACCTGCATAATCAGCATCAGAAAACCCTTCAAGAGTAAATTCTTTACTTTTAGCATACCATAATCCATGATGAATTATCCCAGCAAGATATCTAATAATACGTTTAACAGCCATCAGATGAGATTCTTTAGGAGCTGACTGAAATCGAGCACATTTACACACACTAAATATAATGTCAGGTCGACTGGCAGTTAAGTATAAAAGAGAGCCTATCATACCTCTGTATTTAGTTTCATCTACTGGTTTACCTTCATCATCCTTGTCAAGAGAGCATGTGGAGCTCATGAGAGTTCCCATTGCTTTGACATCACTCATGCCAAACTTTTGAATGAGTTCCTTTGTATATTTACTTTGACAGACAAAGATTCCTTTATCGGATTGGATGATTTGTAGACCAAGGAAGAACGTTAGTTCTCCCATCATACTCATTTCAAATTCTCCTTGCATGAGTTTAGAGAATTCCTTGCACAACAAAGCATTAGTACTACAAAAATAATGTCATCAACATAAATTTGAATAATCAGATTTTCAGAGGTAGTTTTTTTGACAAAAAGGGTGGTATCAATTTTTCCTCTTGAAAAGCCATGTTCTATTAGAAACGTGCTCAACCTATCATACCAAGCTTGTGGAGCCTGTTTGAGACCATAGAGAGCTTTTGAAAGTTTGAATACATGATAGGGAAATTTTGAATGTTCAAATCCAGGGGGTTGTTTTACAAAAACTTCTTCTTCTATAAAACTATTTAAAAAATCACTTTTAACATCCATTTGAAATAGTTTAAAACCTTTGAAAGAAGCATAAGCAAGCAGTATTCTAATAGATTCTAACCGGGCTACCGGATCAAATGTTTCATTGTAGTCGACTCCTTCTTGTTGAGAGTAGCCTTGAGCTACCAGTTGAGTTTTGTTTCTTACCACTTCTCCGGCTTCGTTTAGATTATTCCTGAAGACCCATTTTGTGCCGATGACAGACACTTTTTCAGGTTTAGGAACAAGAGTCCAGACTTTGTTCTTCTCTAATTGATCAAGTTCTTCTTGCATTGCTTTGACCCAATGATCATCTTCTAATGCTTCATTCACCGTTTTGGATTCAAGTTGAGATATGAGAGCAATGTTTGCTTTATTTTTGGTTGATGCTCTTGTTATCATTCCTTCCTTTGAATCTCCGATGATGAACTTTTTCGGATAGTCTGGTTCACTCCTCCATTCATTTGGAATTACTTCAATTGTTTGATCAGTTGACTCATCTGGTGTCCCAATTGACTAAAAATGGCAGCTTGTTCAACTGCTGGCCCTTTGCTTGTTTGATTTCCCTGTGCTTCTTCATCATCTGCAAGTCTACTTTTCTCGGCCAAGTGATTAGTGTCGTCAAAAATAACATGTACTGATTCTTCAACATTTAAGGTACATTTATTGAAAATTCTATAGGATTTACTGGAATTTGAGTAACCAATAAAAATACCTTCATCACCTCTCGGATCAAACTTACCTATATTATCTTTTCTATTGTTGTGCACAAAACACTTGCATCTAAACGAGTGAAAGTAACTGATGTTGGGACTTTTTCCATTCCATAGCTCATATGGAGTCTTATTTAGTATAGGCCTTATGAGATATCTGTTAAGCACATGACATGCAGTGCTTACGGCTTCTTCCCAGAAGTGGTGTGGCAATAAATGTTCAATAATCATTGTTCTTGCCATGTCTTAGAGAGTTCTATTCTTTCGTTCTACTACTCCATTTTGTTGAGGAGATCTTGGTGTTGAAAAATTATAGGAGTAGCCTTTCTCATTGCAGAATTTTTTAAATGCATTATTTTCAAACTCTCCTCCATGATCGCTTCTGATGGCAGTGATATAGTATCCCCTGTCTCTTTGCATTCTTTCACAAAAAAAACTCAAAATTCTTTAAAGTATCATCTTTATGAGCTAAGAAAATGACCCATGTGAATTGAGAATAATCATCAACAATTATGAATGCATACCTTTTTCCATCAATGGTTGCGATTCTAGTTGGACCAAAAAGGTCCATGTGAAGAAGCTGTAAAGGTTTAGAGGTAGTCATCAATTCTTTAGCTTTAAAGGAGTTTCTAGTTTGCTTACCCATTTGACACGCGTCACAAATGTGATCTTTTTGTATAATTCAGCTTTGGTAGTCCAAGAACTAGTTCATGCTTAGCAAGTTTTTCTATGTGAAACATACTAGCATGACCAAGTTTTTTGTGACATACCCAGGGATCGTCAGATATAGATGCAAGACAAATGTGTTCTTTTGAGCTTCTTACAGAGTCCAGTACATATACATTTTTGTCTCGGCTTCCTGGTAATAGTGCTTTCCCTGTGATGTACTCAATTATGCAACTAGTTTTTCTTAATCGTACTTCAAGATCCGCATCGCATAGTTGGCTGATACTTCAAAGATTGTATTTCAAACCCTTCACAAGATAAACATTAGTAATATCACAAAAATCATTAAAAGAAATAGTTCCAATGTCGATGACCATTCCTTTTGAGTTATCCCCAAAATGAATAGCTCCTCCATCATAGTCAGCTACTGATTTGAACAGGTTTTTGTTTCCTGTCATGTGATTTGAACACGCACTGTCAAGATACCATTTTGCTTTTGACCATTTCTTGTGGTGTTCCTGCAAAACAAGATAATTACTTATTTTTAGGTACCCAAGATGTCTTGGGTCCTTTGAGATTAGTGTCAGGAGTTTTCTTGGGTCTCCATACCCAGTTATGTGGTTTTGAGTAACAAAATCTGCATCGAAAGGATTTATGCCCACTTTTACCACAATAGTGACAGGCGTTCTGAATAGGTTCCTCAGTTACATTATCTGGGATCCCATTATTACTGAATTTAGTTGAAGAGATCAACTGATCAATAGAACTTTCATGATAAAGAATGTTGGATTCAGATTTGTAACTGGTTGATCCTTTTCCAGCTGACTTGGTTGAACGAGTTGACTGATTTGATCTTTGAGATCTTATGTCAGTTGACTTGTTTGATCGAGTTGACTAATTTGATTTAACAGAACTTTGACAAGAAGAAATTTTTAAACTATTTATTTGTGCCTTGAGTTCCTGAATTTCCTCATCAAGGAGATCCCTCTCAACTTCATAAACTTCTAGTTTAATTTCCCAGTTTCTTTTTTCTTGTTGAATATTTTTGAAATCGTTAAATACTATATTGAGATCGACAATGGCACGATCCAATAGGTTTTTTAAGTTTGAACAATTGGAGGAGGTTTTAGTTCTTACCTCACTGGTTTCTCCGATGGCCATGAAGCATATGTTATCTGACTCGTCTTTCTCGTGTTCAGAAATATCCTTGTCACCCCAACTGCTTTAGGCTTTTTGATTTCCTCTGGAATTCCTTCTCCTTGGTTCAAGACAATAATTTGCAATGTGTCCATATTTACCACAGTTATAGCATTTCCCTTCATTTCTGTTTTGATCAGTGATGTACTTCCCCTTTGAGAAGTTTTGCTTACCTCTCCTGATATTTCTTGATCGTCTAAAGTTTTCAATGACTGACCTGGTGATTAGAGCTATTTAATCTTTTCCCATCTCTTCTTCCTCATCTTCTTTGACATCTTCTGTAGCTTTGAATGCCACGGTTTATTTCTTGTTGTCTTCTTGTCCTCGTTTAATCAGATGAGTTTTTTCAAAAGCTATGAGATCTCCTCTTAATCCATCATAGGTGAGATCATTGAGATTCATGCTTTCAATAGAGACTACCTTGGCATGCCATTGGGTGAGAAGGCTTCTGAGAATCCTGGTTATTTGATCAATCACAAGATAGGTTTTCCCAGATGCCTTGAGTTCTCCAATGATCTTACTGAATCTGGCGAATATGCTTTCAACTGATTCCCCTTCCTTCATTGAGAAAAGCTCATATTCATATACCAGAAGACTTATGATAGTTTGTTTGGCCTTGTCTGTACCTTCATAAGTTACTTTTGAGTTTATCTCACATTTCTTTGGCTGTCTCACAACAAGAGCTTTTTTCGTATTCTTCTCCACTGATGGCATTGTAGAGAACATTTTTTACTTTAGAGTTTATCTGAATGATCTCTATATGTTCATCAGTGTAATTTTCTAGAGTTGGAATTACTTCAGTTGATGATCCACCATTTTCAACATTCTTATCATCCTTTTTAGTCTTTGTGATGGGGATGTCACCAAGCTTGATAATCCTCCATACTTTTACATCATAGGACTTGATGAATGTTTCCATTCTGATCTTTCAATGTGAGAAATGCTTTACATTAAAGTACGGTGGCTTGGTTTGGGAGGTTCCTTCTTGGAATAGAGCTCCAGCAACAATTTGATGTGCCATATCTTTTCTCACTTGCTGTTAGGCAAATATATGTGAGACCTTGCTCTTATACTAATTGAAAGTGCAAGAGGGGGGGGGGTTATTTGCCTACTTTTTTGATTATCAATTGACTTTCTGGTTTAGTTAGTCGACTTGTGCAAATTACAAAAACCAAAGTAAGCAGAACTGGAAAGTAAACATTGACACAAGATGTTTTTATACTGGTTCGGATCCAGAACGGATCTTACTCCAGTCCCCTTGGGTTGCAAGGGATTCTCTACTAAAATCTTTGATGCTTTTGGGTAACAAGAGTTGAATGTAATTCCTATGACTACACTCGATTCTTTTTCTTTCTTTTTCTTTTTGATACAGTAGCCTCACCAGCAATATTTTTCTCTCCTCTCTTTTTTGAGTACACAATAAATCACAAAGAAATACAATGCTTGATTAAAGTAGAGCAAAAAATTTGAGAAGGTTTAGACTTAGTGTATGAGGTCTTCCTTTCTTCGAACGTCTTTATATAAGAGAGCTGAGGAGCTGTTGGAGAAGGTTTTTGGAGAGAACAACCCAAGAGATTTGATCCTTGAAAAAAGAATGTAAAATATCTATTTTCCAAGAATAAAGTTGAGTCAGAATTTGACTTCATTGATTTTGCTGATCTTCTTCCTTAATGAGATGTGTACAACATTGAAGTAATCCCTTGAGACTTGTGGCTTGATATTTTCTTTCCATAGATGGAACCGTAATTGATTTTTTGACATTTGATCCAAAGTTTAGAGCCGTTGCTCATTTCACTTTTCATAGAAGAGAGTTCCTTAATTGATGTTTATCTTATTTTATTGCATACACAATATTATCATACATTAAAATTTACACTCTAACAAATACTTCAAGACTTAATGGGTGATCGTGTGAAAGAGTTTGGGATAATACTTGACTATAGGGATGAAATGTTGAGGACCAATCCTGGTACCACTTGTATTGTGAAGCTTGATGATTCTAAGGGAAGTGGTAGGCTGCTTTTTCAAAGTTTCTATATTTGCTTTGATGCTTTGAAGAATATTTTTTGGGTGACTATAGAAAATGCATTGGTTTAGATGGTTGTTTCTTGAAGAGAGTAACTAAAGGACAACTGTTGGTTGCTGTGGCTAAAGATGGCAATAACTAGTTGCCTATTACTTGGGGTGTTGTAGAGTATGAGAATAAGAATACTTGGACATGATTTATAAAATTATTGATAGAGAATTTGAGATTAGGAGATGACATAGATTGTACAATCATATCAAACATGCAAAAGGTATGATGTTTTACTTTACTTTTGTTCATTTAGTTATATTTATTGATTATTATGTATAACATAGACTTATCATTTTCAGGGGCTTAAAGCAACACTGAAGGAAATTTTACCACATGTAGAGCACAAGATGTGTGCAAGACTATCTTTGCCAATTGGGCAAAAACATACAGAGGTCTACAAAGAAGGAATCAGTTCTGAAAATATGCAAGAAGCACCTTTGAAGGACAAATGAAGGCAAATTTTGCACAAATAGCCATGGTTGATAATAAAGACATTGTAAAAAATTTATGAAACTACATGCTGGAAACTTGGGTATAAGTTATACTTTAGACTTGATATTAAGTATGATAGTATAGACAACAATATGACTGAGAATTTTAATACTTGGATCTTAGGATCAAAGCATAAAACTATTATCACTATGCTTGAAGAGATAAGGGTAATGGTAATGACAAGATTAGGTGAATTGAGTAAGTTTCCAGAAACTTGATCAACCAATATATCTCCAATGGCATTGAGAGTACTAGGAAACAACATAGAGAAGTCAATAAGATTTTATATTGACTTTAATGGAGAGAAAGGATTTGAAATTACTGATTGACCATATCAACATACTATGGATATGAGAAATAAAATATTCAGTTGTAGATCATGGATGATTAAGGGAATACCTTGTCCACATGCCATTACTGCTATACTTCACCGAAAATGAGAACCAATTAATTTTGTTGATAACTGCTATAATAATGAAACTTATTTCAAAACTTACTATCATTTTTTTCAACTAGTAATCAATATGACAATGTAGCCAAATTCAACAAATTCTCATGTTGAACCACCATTCATTGAATATAGCCAGGCAGGCCACCAAAGATTAGGAGAACAGAGGCTACTGTGACAAAGAAGAGTGGAAAGTTATTAAGAAAATGAGTTCACATGACTTGTACCATTTGTCATGATAGAAACCATAACAAAAGAGGCTGTCCTTTAAAGGTGATTTAGATATGTGATTGTTTTCTAGCAATGATTAAATTTAAAATTTAGATACATAACTATTTTCTAATGATTTTTACTTATTGAAAGAATTTTGCTAGACCAAGTAATGCTGCTGGACCAAGTAATGTGGCTGGAGAAAGTAATGCTGCTGGACCTCCTAAAGCCAGGGGAAGGCTAAGAAAGGCAACTACTAATTCTGATAATTGAAGCACCTCCTAGAGCTAGGGGAAGATAAAAAAAAATAACTGCAAATTTTGATAATGCTGAAGCACCTCCTAGAGCAAGAAAAAGACCAAGAGAAATAACTACTACTTATGATAATATTGAAGCACCTCCTAGAGTCAGGGGAAGATCAAGAAAAAATAATAACTACTTCTATAGATGTTGAAACACCTACAAGAGGTAGGGTAAGAACTTCTATAGATGTTGAAGAACCTGCAAGAGGCAGGGGAAGACCATTTGAAGAAATTGAAGCACCTGCAAGAGGCAGGGGAAGGACATATGAAGTATCTATAAGAGACAGGGGCAGGGGTACGAGTAGGACTCCTGCTAGTGGCATGGGAATGTCAAGAAGGACATCTTTCCATGAGCAATTTTAAATCCAACAAGTTATAGTGCACCTGCTCCACCAAATCCACCTGTTGAAGTTGTTAAAACTCAATCTAACACATATAAGAGAGGAGCACCTGGGGAAAGACCTAGGACAGTTGGAATAGGTGTTTTTATTGCTGAAAATGGGTTCACAAACTACAATGTAAGTGTTGAAAATTGGGGTAAAGTTAACTTTGTATTACAAATCAAATGTGTATTATTAACTATCTTTTCTTTGTTTACAACATGTCCTGCCAAGTAGTAGGATACCACATACTGGTGCTATATTAATAGTAAGGTCTGATGATGTTACTGGAGACCTTGATTTTAAACCAAGGATTGGAGTAAGGTGGAAGAGCAAAGCAACAGTCACAACAGGAAGCTTGAAGAGATGAGGGATAAGATGAGAGTAAACAAAAGAAAGAAAAAAAGTGACTTATTCATAATTCAAAGAACCATGAAAATAGTTTTAAGATGTTGGTAGTTTTTTACAACAAAACTGATGTAGTACTGGTTTAAGATAGTTGTTTTTGTGATGTTGGTAGTTTTTGACATCTTCATATTAGTAGTTTCTGACAAACATAAACTAATTTAGTTTAAGATGGTTGTTTTTGTGACGTTGTGATGGTGCACTTGAAAGTTGCATCTCTATGTAGTTTATGCACTAATTTTATATGAACTTTTGTTTCACTTGGTAATATGAATTAAAACACTGGTTTTACCATTTCATGTATTTAGTACTCTTACATCCGTTCAATAAGTTTGAATTGAAATAATTTTCTTACCACAAACACATGTATTCCATTCAACAAAATCAAGTTCTTCAATTTTCATCATACATTAAACAAAATTAGTAAAGACAACTTCTTACTATAACACTTTCTAACTTTCATTAAACACAACACAAAATACTTCAACTTCAAACATACAACAATTACAATGTCAATTGATCATGAAAAGTCTTCAAGTTTTCCACCTACATTAACCTTTTGATTCAAAAAGCAACAAATATCAGGAGATACACCATGAAAATTTCATTAAAGTAGTTGGTCCCTTTCTTCTTCAATTCTATTGGCTTCTCTGTTGTATTTGGAATTAGCTCAACCTTTTCACAATCATGAAAAACAAACTCTCTTTCCATCTCCTTTTTTTTCTTTGCAATTGAGGCAGATTGTACTTCCATCTCCATAACTTCACTATCATTGAAGCATCCATTTCTTTCATCCCCTTCATTTACTTCACATTTGAAATTAATTATTCATTCATGTCCTTCAGTTTTTTCACCAACTTTGAAATAATGAACTTCGATCATTCATCACTTAAACTATCCCTCCAATGAAAAAATTTATACTTCTTTGAACTATAGTATGGGCAAGATCAATTTTTTTCCGGATTGTTATTGGATCAAGAAGTCTTCAAAGGGAGCAATAGACCATGACTGTATCTTACCTCTGCATTCAACATTGGATCTTCAATATCTATAAATATGTTATTCAAATCTAATTTTACCTCTTCCATAGCTAACCCTATTTTTTAAACAGAAAATTTAAAGAAGAAATTAGAAGCCCTAACTTTATAATAGTAAACTAAAAATAAATGAAGAGAACATATTTGAAAAAGAAAGAAAATTTAACTCTTCAAATCAACGACAATGGCGATTTGGATTGAACTCAAATTTCTTCAATGGAAGTATAACAGAGGGATAACAAAATAATATATGGAGTATTTAGTGTAAAAATTAAATTAAAAGAATACTTGGACTGCTATGTGGAAAATAGAGATAGGTTTGTGTCATTTTGTTTTAACCCTTACGCGCTCAGTGTACGTGTATTCACTTTCTTGTCCAGCTAAGCAGATAAAGGCCATAAAAATACACTAAAAAATATCCGGGGGAGAGCATAGGACCCCCACAAAATTAGAGTGTGTTACAACAATTTCAGTGATAGTTTAGGTATGTTTTAAACCATTTTCCATATATATCTATATATATATATATGTGTGTGTGTGTGTGTGTTATTCAATAGGGTATGTAAGAATAGTGTAGAATATGGTGTATTAGTAATGGTCGTATTATTAATGTTGATATTAGTTATGCTAAAATATTTCTTATGGAGTGTTTGATTTGGTTTATTAAAAATAACATGCATTGCATAATTTCTAAAAAAATATTTATTTCCAAAAATATCCTCTAAAAATATGGTGAAAAGGATGTGAAAAGGATTTTAAGGGAAAATTATGTCTTTAACCATGCTAATGCATGCATTAGAACTTATTACATTACTAATACCATGAATTTTCATGTATTAATTATACACACCTTAATACCAAATAGAGTTTATAACTAATGCAAGATTAGTTATACATAGGTTGAAAAAGTGTACCAAACAAGGTACTAGTAATACACAAAGCTAATGCATGCATTATGTTTTCTAATTCACTCTACCAAATGACGCCCAAGTGCATTAGTTACTATTACTAGTTAGAATTAGTTACTGTTGTATATGTTATTCATTAGTTACTGCTATTTTTTACTGTTTAGTAGGTCTTTAGCAAGTTGTTAGGATTAGCATTATCTCCCTCATTTGTGGAGTTAGCTTGGAAACTGTTAGACTTATCATATAATATTTAATATGCAACATTCCATCAATAAAGGGATTGAGTTCTTCTGGATTCTATCTTATTTTTTTGTTGTATCAAGAGCCTCAATAAACTCTAACTAGTAAGATCCCATTTTATTTTTCTCTCCCACCCACCCTCCATAAATGGAAGACACTCCTCAAGTTGTTAATATCGATAACAACATCGGCACGATGGTCATTCAATTTAATCATGCATCCCAATTGCCAATAAAATTACATGGAAGCCAAAACTTTTCAACATAGAAGGCACAATTCATAACCTCTATGGTTATCTCGATGGGTCTACTCCCTCCCCATATAATGACCCATTCCATCGTTATAGGAAGTAAGACTGATGTAATGACCCTTTCAGTTATTCCTGCATTTTTACTTTCTTTGTACTATTAGAGAATTTTTATAGTGGCTCCAAGACATTTATGGCTTACTGGGACCAGTGGTTCGGTGCCCTAGCCGTTCATTTGGTTTTTATGGCTGTTTCCCTGTTTTGGAGCTTAAACTTAGGAAATCATTGACTTTGGTCAACATTCTTGGTAAATGCACTCGAAATTAAATTCAAATAATTCTGTTAGCTCTAGAGCGTGGATTTTGGTCTAGTTGGACTCTTGGCTGGGGTCTAGGAGCTTTCGGCTTAGTTTTGTCTTGCTTTCTATGTTTTCTGGCCAGTTGAACTTAGAAGTTTAACTTTGGTCAATATTCAGAGAAGACAACCTCGGATGGAATTTCTGTCAGCACTGTTAGCTCCAAAATGTCGACTTTGGGCTAGAGGTACCTTTGGCTCGGGTCCCGTGGCTTCCAAACTCATTTTTGGCCCTTAGGTTCTGTTTTGGAAAAGTTAGCGATTTAGGTGTGGGGCTCACTTTTTGTTAAATAAACCTCCATTGGGAATTTTGTCAATTTTGTTGAGTACGAAATGCCATTTATAGTGCGATAGCATAGTTTGTTTACGCGCACAGGGTCCCGAATGAGCCTCGTGGGCCTATTTGAAGACATTTTTATCCTTAAGTTTTCTGCTGGTTGTTGTTGCAGGTGGAGGCCTCACGACTTAATTGTGACTACAAAGGAGGTCACACGATCGTGATGGTCTACCTCTTTGGGCATCACGACTACGAGGGTCCCTTCACACGATCGTGATAAAGGACCTGTGGACCCAATGCCCTTTACTCTACGCAATCGCGAGGTCCTTTCTCATGACCGTGATGAAGCCTCTGCCCTTGTTCTTTGAGATCGAGTGGCTAGCCTTTATGACCGTGATGGTCTAGCCAGCATGGTCACCATGATCGCATGGGGTCCCTTCGCAAATGCAAAGAACCCCTGGCAGTATTTAAACCTTTCCCTTTCTTTTTCTTCACTCCAACTTCGAATTTCCTCCATGTAAATTAACTCCAAGCTCCATTCTTCACTCCGGATCATCCAAGGGCTTGGAGGTGAGTATATTTTTGGTCCGTGATCAGTTGTTGGATTCTAAATTGGTAAGTTCCTTGTTTAATTTTGGTAATTCTTCTTTGATTTTTCCCGTTTTAATTCTCTTATATTGTGGGCTATTTGAGCCCTCTTTACTGGTCCAATTCTGCTCATTCTCGGAGCAGTTCTAGATTGGAAAATGTCGTTCCAACAACTTGTCATCAGATGACAGGTAAGTTATGGCTTACTTTTCCTAGACTTTACATATATAGGTTATAATTGTACTATTTAGCATCCTTGGGTTGTTTTTATTAGTTTGGCACCCCAGACCTTGTCCGCTTTCTTTCTGTCTGGCTTTTTCATAGCGTCTTATTATAGTATTTGATTTAATTAGTAGCATTACCCTTTGTGGCCCCGTGTGGCCTTGTAATTGACTCTGAACCATAGAAGGTGGGTTATTTAGGAATGTCTGTGAGTCCCAGACATCAAATTATGATTAGAGAACTAGTTATCTGTGCTGTAGAGCGATTAGAGCCTGTGGAGGGCTGATAGGTTGATTGTGAGCTGTTGGACTGCTTATTGTGTTTGAGCATATCATTATTATTCATATAAAGAGTTTTTATTCATCATTATTACTACTTTGGCTGTGGACCTACTATAACCAATTTTCTAAATCTTGCATGACCTCGAGGGCCTGTTTTCGGTAAAAATGGTTATAAAAGGGTATGGAACTGATTTTATGGATCTTCTTAGGCTTAAAGAGACTAAATGATGATTTTATCACCATTTACTGAGTTAGATCCGGATAGCTCCGGGCACTCATTTTGAGATCATGATTACTAGTTAGACTCGGATACATTCCATGCGGTTATATTTGAGATTCTGAGATTGGTATGTGGTTGAAGACCTCCATGGACCTTGTCAATCTAGACCAAGGGATACATGCTGTGAGTGCTGGAGGAGGGGTATACATTGTATTTGAGGTATACGGGTGCGTCCTTCAATGGATCCTACCTACTGGGTTACCGATATACCGCCATCCTTCTTAAACTTTCTCTTTATATATTCTTGTTGCAAGGATCCAGGTGCATTCTCCTTTCCTTAACTTGAGTTCTATGTTATATATATACCTTTTGTGGCTAGCATAGTTTGATTGTATTCTCTGGTATTCTAGCTGTGCTAGTTTTCGTGTACTATTATCTATTTGCTTTATTGACTACCTTCTTACATTCTACTATTTATTGCTTTTATATCTTATATGCACTCAATCAGCCTATGATGCCTATTGGGTACCCGTTGATTTGCAATTGGTGCTCATACTACACTTTTGCATCTTCATGATGCAGATCCTAGTGTGAGCTCTCGCCGTTAATAGTGCATAAAGACTCATGCAGCTTTCCAGACATCCGAGACTAGGGTGAGCTTCTGGATACCGGGTCTTAACTTTTATCTCATCTTTTCTACCATGTACTTTTATGTTATTCAGAGACAGTTGTATATATTCTTTTGGACCTTTTGTACTCTATATTTCGTAGTGGCTTCTATACTGTGATACCAGGTCATGGGATGGTTTAGTTTTCCTATATATATATATCCCAGTTGATTTATCTCCTTAGTTATCTCTCTTACTTCCGCTTATATTATTCTTCCACATGCTTGTTAGATAGTAGCCCATTTCTAACCGTTCTAGGCTACAAGGATTTGTACACCTACATGGGGGTTGTAGGTGACATTATGTCCTGAGAAATCAGGTTGTGATAGCTTGGTATCAGAGCCTAGGTTCACTGATGTCATCGGTATAGAAGCTAATATCTAGTAGATATCCGTACTCAATCTTCGGGAGGCTAAAGTGGCATTTTAGAAAACATGGATCTTTTCTTGCTTCTATATCATTTGTATTATCATAGATAGTTCCTAGAAATATCACTTGTTCTAATTCACTATTTCGTAGGTGGTTGTACAAGATCTTTGACAGTGAGCGAGGGCGAGCCTTCGACCCCAGCATACTCGACTCCAGCTAGGGCTGGGGTGGTTGTAGAGGTAGAGGCTAAGTACGTGCCTGAGCAGCGACACCAGTTAGAGCTCTTAGAGTTGAGGTTGAGCCTAAGTTAATCCCAGAGAAGCAACCCATGGACCAGGGGATAACTCAGGTAACACCAGGGCCAGCACCAGCACCAACACCATCATTTGTATCCGCATCAATCCCAACTCGTTCATCACATATCCAAGGTTTGCTTCTTCAGTTGTTGGGTATGATTGAGGGTCAACCTTTAGATGTGGCACATACATCCTCTCAGGGGGAAACCCTAGGTGTTCAAATTTCAGGAGCACAGCCTGCTACTGTGACTCCCTGTGCTAAGGTTCTTCTGGTACCTTCTGTTGCTCAGCCTCTTGCTCCTTGTCCAGTAATGACAGAGACGGAGCAGAAGGCTTTGGGTAGGTTTCTGAGTTTGGTGTAGCCGAGGTTTTTTGGTACTCCTGGTCAGGATCCGCATGATTTCATTTCTACTTGTGAGGAGATGCGATATTATCTTAGGTTGTTAGAGACTGACGGGGTTGGTTATACTACTTATCAACTGGAGGGCCCAACTAAGCTATGGTGGAGGGTCCAGGTAGCTTGCAAACCATCCACATCTTCTCAGTTGACTTGGAGAGAGTTTTATGATGCCTTTATGGCCAAGTTCTTACCTCAGAGTGATTATGAGCATCATAGAGAGTAGTTTACTAGACTGATGCAGGGATCTAAGTCCGTATTTGAGTATGAGACTTATTTTCATCAGTTGGCTCTATTTGGGGCTATGATCATTCCTATCGAGCCAGATAGAGTTTGCGGGTTTGTTTGGGGGTTGCAGACAGAGCTTAGACAGATAACTGAGGTACTAGTTGCCAGTGAGCAAACCTTCCACGCTATCGCAGATCACGTTCATACTATGGAGGATTTGCATCGTGATGATCTGGGGGCCATAGATAAGAGGCTACGATATTAGGGTAGTTATAATGGTTCCTGCTAGGGCGATAAAGGTTCAGGCCAGTGGGTCCAAAGGTATTAGCCACAACAATATCAGGGTCAGTCTAGTCGGCTAGTTCAAGCATCGCTTCAGGCTTCAGGTGGGCCTTAGTTTATGCAGGGTTAAAGTAGTTAGCAGGGTTACAGTGGTCAGTCTATGAGGGGTATAACTTCTGGGGCATCAGGTCATAGTGGCCACACCAGTTCAACTAGTTCATCCCAATAGGGTAGGCCATCAAGGCTTTGTTATGAGTGCGGTGTCATCGATCATAATGCCAAAGAGTTCCCCTAGCGAGGTACAGTTCACTAGACGCTCAGGCAGCTTAACCATTGAGAGTAGTGCAGTGACTGACTAGAGAAAGTGGTGTTCAGGGTAGAGGAGGCGCCCAGTGTGGCAAGACAGGTGGTAGGGATGGCGGTCGATCAGCTGGAGGTCGACAACAGTTTTATACGATCCATGGTAGACTAGGGGCAGAGGCTTCAGATGCGGTGATCACATGTACAATTTTTATTTTCTGCCAGTCAACTTTAGCTTTGTTTAATCCTGGTTCTACATGCTCGTACATATCTGCCTACTTTGTGCCTTGTTTGGGGTTGGCTAGTGAGCCATTATCTATTCCTATATCTGTTTTGACCCAGTAGGTGAGTCTTTAGTAGTGGATCAGGTTGTGAGATCCTGTTTGATTGGTGTTGGTGACATTGAGAATTGGGCTGACCTGATGATCCTAGATATGTTAGATTTTGATGTGATTCTAGGATGGTTATCCCCTTATCGAGCGATTTTGGATTGCTATGCCAAGATCGTTACCATAGCCATACCTGATGTATCCCCAGTTGTATGGCAGGGTTCTATTAGTCGTGCACCGTCTGGGATCATTTCTTTCCTTCATGCTAGGAAGTTGATTTCTTGCGGGTGTTTAGCTTATCTAGCATATGTCTGAGATGTTAGTGCTAACACTTCTTCTCCTGAGTTGGTTCCTGTGGTTAGAGATTTCTTAGATGTATTTCTCACCGACTTGCTAGGCCTTCCACCTGAGAGAGATATTGACTTTGCTATTGATTTAGAGCCGGGCACCAGGTCTATTTCTATTACTCCCTATCGTATGGCTCTAACTGAGTTGAGGGAGCTTAAGGATCATCTCCAGGACTTGTTAGCATTTCATTAGGCTGAGTGTGTTGCCTTGGGGTGCTCCAGTTCTATATGTGAAGAAGAAAGATGGGTCGATGCAGATGTGTATTGATTATCCACAGTTGAATAAGGTAATTGTGAAGAATAGGTATCTTATGCCATGCATAGATGACTTGTTTGATCAACTTTAGGGTTCTGCTGTGTTTTCTAAGATAGATATGAGTTCAGGCTACCACCAGTTGAGGATTAGGGCGGAGGACATCCTTAAGACAACATTCAGGATACGTTATGGCCACTGTGAGTTCTTGTTGATGTATTTTGGGTTAACTAATTCCCCTACAGCTTTCATGGACTTGATACACAAAGTGCTCAGACTGTATTTGGACTCATTTGTGATAGTCTTCATCGACGACATATTGATATACTCACAGAGTGAGGAGGATCATAAGCAATACTTGAGGATTATAGTCCAGACTTTGATAGATCATCGACTTTATGCCAAGCTCTCAAAGTGCAAGTTTTGGCTTGAGTCAGTAGCATTCTTAAGGCATGTGGTGTCTAAGGATGGGATTAGAGTGGACCCGAGGAAGATTTCAGCCGCTCGTGATTGGCCAAGGCCTACTGCTCCTACCGAGGTTCGCAGCTTTGTTAGGTTGGCAAGGTATTACAGGAGGTTCATGGAGGGGTTTTCTTCCATAGCAACACCTTTGACTAGGCTGACTAGGAAGGATTTTCCATTTCAGTGGTTGGATCAGTACGAGGACAATTTTTAGAGGCTTAAGGCCTTATTAACTTCAGCTCCAGTGTTGACTTTGCCAGTTGAGGGTCGTGGCTTATCAGTGTATTCTGATTCTTCAGCGGTTGGTCTTGGTTGTGTATTGATGCAACAGGGTCATGTGATAGCATATGCATCGAGACAATTGAAGGTTCACGAGTGCAACTACCCCACTCATGACTTGGAGTTGGCGGCGGTAGTGTTCGCACTCAAGATTTGGAGGCATTACTTATATGTGGTTCACTGTGAGATCTTCATCGATCACCATAGTTTTTAGTACATCACGAGTCAGTGGAGATGGATTGATTTACTGAAGGACTATGAGTTCACTATTCTGTATCATTCGGGCAAGGCAAATGTGGTAGCGGATGCCTTGAGCCAGAAGACAGATAGTATGGGCAGCCTAGCTTCTCTTTCAGTTTTGGAGCGGCCGTTGGCATTGGAAATTCAGTACTTGGCTAATCGTTTGTTTAGGTTTGACTTGTCGGATCCTAGAAGAGTTCTTGCCAATATTGAGGTTCAATCTACTTTGGTTGATTAGATTCAGAGCCATCAATTTGAGGATCAGCGGTTGTGCAATATTCATGATCAGATTGTTCAGGGTGAGGCCAACAGGGGTACTTTAGATTCTGACAGTGTTCTGAGGTTTGATAGTCGCCTTTGTGTTTCAAGAGTTGGGGATTTGATTCAGTTGATTCTCCGTGAGGCACATTGTTCTAGATATTCCATCCATTCTAGCGCAGCTAAGATGTATAGAGATTTGAGATAGCTTTACTGGCGAAGTGGTATGAAGCGAGACATAGCAGAGTGTGTATCTCGATGCTTGAACTATCAGCATGTTAAGTTTGAGCATATGAGGCCTGGTGGATTGATGCAGAGACTTCCCATTCCGGAGTGGAAGTGGGAAGGGATTACTATGGACTTTTTAGTTCAGTTGCCACGTACTTCTAAGGGGTTTGACTCCATTTGGGTGATTGTTGATAGGCTGACTAAGTCTGCACACTTCTTGCCGGTTTGTTTTTCCTATAGCGCAGAGAGGTTGGATCAGATTTATCTCCGTGAGGTGGTTTATTTGCACGGGTCCAAGCTTCTATCATTTTAGACTGCGACACTCAGTTCACATCTCAGTTTTGGAGGACTATTCAGTGAGAGTTGGGTACAGAGGGTCATCTTAGTACTGTATTCCACCCTCAGACAGATGGTCAGTACAAGAGGATCATTCAAGTCTTGGAGGAAATGTTACGAGCATGTGTTCTTGACTTTGGAGGTTCATGGGATCAGTATGTGCCATTGGCGGAGTTTGCATATAATAATAGTTATCACTCGAGCATTGGCATGGCACTTTTTGAGGCATTATATGGTAGGCATTGCAGATTGCCAGGGGGTTGGTTTGATGGTTTAGAGTTCAGGCCGCAGAGTACATACTTGCTTCGTGACTCCTTAGACAGAGTTTGGGTGATTTAGACAGACTTTGGGAAGCCAAGAGTAGGAAGAAGAGCTACGTAGATTGTAGACTTCATGCCTTTGAGTTTAGTATTGGTGACTTGGTATTTCTCCGTGTATCGCCCATGAAGGGCTTGATGAGAATTTCTAGGCAGGGCAAGCTTAGCCCTAGGTACATTGGGCCATTTGAAATCCTTCAAAGAGTTGGTAGCGTTGCATATTAGTTAGCCTTACCTCCGATATTGTTAGCTATACATACAGTCTTCCACGTATCGATGTTATATCATTATGTTCTGGATGAGTCACATATGTTGTAGTGGGATTCAAGATACTTCGATGAGAGATTAGCTTTTGTTGAGGCCGATTGCTATTTAGGCCAGGGATGTCAGTAGGTTGAGGTCTAGAGAGATTCTAGTAGTTAAGGTTTAGTAGAGGCACCGTCCAGTTGAGGAGGCTACCTGGGAGACTAAGAGAGAGATACGAGCTCAGTATCTACAGTTTTTTGAGCCTTCAAGTACTCCCTTATTCTTGACTTCCGAGGATGAAAGTCCTTTTTAGTAGTGGATAATGTAATGACCCTTCTGGTCATTCCCACATTTTCATTTTTTTTGTGCTGTTAAAGCATTCCTGTAGCGGCCCCAAGTTAATTATGGCTTACTGGGACCGGTGATTCACCTGGCCGTTTGTTTGGTAGATTCTAGGGAAATCCGGGTAAGGATTGGTCTTTGTGTCTTGCTTCGAGCTAGTTTTCCACGTAACCAAGACATAAAGGAGTCCGGGGGACTTTTTGAAATCGCATTTGGGTAGGTAGAAATCTCAGAATCGCATTTGACTTGAAGGGGTTATTTTGAGTTATCGGGGAAAGCAAGTGTGTTGTAAAATGGCCAAAACTGGAAAATTTCTGGACCTTCTGTCTATGACGGGCGCAACTGCACGCAATAGCAGCCACCGCTATAGCGGTGAAAATTACCGCTATAGCGGCGGTCAAAGGGAGGTCAACCTACTTAATACCGCTATAGCGCCAGCCTACCGCTATAACAGGACCGCTGTAGTGGAGCGGGGACTGCTATAGCAGGCTGATGGGATTTTAATGCAGAAACAGCTCCCAAAACATTCAGTTTTTCACAATTTTATTTTGGGAGAAGGGCTAGGCGATTCCAGTCGTTTTCTTCCTTTTTCGGTCAAAATTCTTCCCCAAGGTAAGGTTTTCGTCCCCCAATCTTTGTATTACATTTTCTATGGAGTAGAATTGCTAGGAGGGAATTTGGGAAATGTTAGAATAACCTAGGGATGGTGGAATTCGGGGAAGGAAGGGGATTTCAAGCATGTGTGTTCTTGGGTATGGATTAAAGTACATTATTATGATTATAGGTTGTTTAATTCCCTGTTTTATCCGTAAAAATGATGGAACTAGGAGAATTAAAGGTGGGAAAGCCCGAGAAAAGGGTGGGATGATCATGGGTGGCCTGGGGTTTGGGGATTTGGTATAATACGAATAATGTGTAGGTCTTGTGTGTTAATTGTATGTACTGTGTGTTGTTTTTAGACCAAGAACGAGAGAGGAATCCAAAACACGGGAAAGCTCGGGTCAAATAGAGCTTGGAACATTTCGAGGTAGGTGATGGCTTATGATTTTCTGTGAATGTGTATATTCATGTACTCATGTCTAAGTGATTGTATGCATTAAATTGCTTAGGGAAGTTGTGTGGAATGTCTAAGTTCCTGTTTACAGTCTGTGATTGAACGGTGTTTACTTGGTTGTTTTACAAGTTGTGTGTGTTCATATATTAACTATGGTTTGTTGACATTCGGTTGGCTCGGGTACCACGCCTGGTATTGGGTATAACAAATGGTTGGCACGGGTACCACGCCTGGTACGGGTATAACACTTGGTTGGCACGGGTACCACGCCTGGTACAGGTATAACACTTGGTTGGCACGGGTACCACACCTGGTACTGGTTTACTTTATTGCATCTTGCATTGGTTCATTGATTATTCTATTGCATTGGTTGATTTTGTTCCGTGAGTGGACCAGGTTGTCTTTTAAAAGGTGCTATTGTTGGTGGTCCTTGAGTGGCTGGGAACTTTGTATAACTGCTGTGTTGGTCTTGGTTTAGGCCTGGTGGAATCATTACTTTTTGTATGTATCTAGAGGGGATTCCAGGGTAGGTCCAGGCTAGATGGAAAAGTATAGTTAATGGCTAATGTTCGTGGTATAGAACTGTAAGAGATGGATTTCATGCTGGGACAAGGTAGGTAGAGATTTGTAGTCTAGGACCTGTATACTTGTTGCATGTCTTCCATATATTTACTTGAATATGTTATACTGTTATATATGTTGTTTACTTGAAAACTGGCTGATGATCCTACCAGTACACAGTGGTGGTGTACTGATACTACACTTGCTTGTCTTTGCTGAGTACAGGAAATCTACCAGCGACTGAGATGCGACCTTGCATTTAGCCCCAGCAATTCTGACTTTCAAGGGTGAGTTGCTTGTTGATGTGCCGCCATTCTACGACACATTTGACTCCTTTAAACTAAGAATAATCGTGAGTTCTCAAGCAACCGTCGTCGTTTTTGATGTTTTATGTTATGTTTGCAGAAAATGGAGACAAACATAGAAAAGGAAGGAAATACGATCAAAGAAGCTCCACTGGATAAGAGTGGTGGCCGGGATGACTGGCCACCACACACTTGGTGGACCGTCACCCAGGCCACCAAGTCTGGCAGCCACACTGATTAGGGGCGACGACCACCTTGACGGCCAGTCACTCATGTGACGGTCTGTTAGGTGTGCCACCAAGTCTGGCAGCCACACTGCTTAGTGGCGACGGCCACCCTAACGGCCAGTCACTCATGTGACGGTCCGTCAGGGTGGGCCACCAAATACCATGCGGATTCCGAAAATTCTATTTTTGGATTTATTTCCTGGACTGCTATAAATACCCTGTGTTAGGGTTATTTTATTTACGCATTACCCAACAGTTCTAGGATATTTTTGAGTGAGTTTTTGAGAGGAAAACACGACACAATTCGTTTTTCTTCTTCTTTTCCATTGTTCTTGGGATTTTGGCTTCTTGTTCTTGGATAATTGAAGCTTGTGTTCATATATCGTAAGAATCTTTTCTTTCTATTATGAATATGATTTTGTTCTCTTTCCCTAATAGCATGAGTAACTAACTTCCCACAACCAGGGTTGTGGGAACCATGGCAAAAGTAGCAATATAGATTCCGGGTAGCGTAGGGTTCAATTTGTATGTTGTCACATTGTTAATCATTCGTTATTTACGTTTTCTAATGGTTGCAAACATTAGGACATACCTAGGTTTAATTTGCTTGAGCAAATAGATTATAACCGGGAAATTTGATTAACTACGAGGATTCGAGACTACCAACTCTCGTCTTATGATTAATGCTGTAACTAGATTAAGCTACTTGATGTTTAGGATTGAAATAAGAAAGTTCACCTTTTCAAGTTCGAGAGAATTGAAAAGGAAATTCGTCTATTTGGTTGAGAAATGTTTAGACGATACCATGAATTCAATCACATCGTGACATGCATATAGAACGAACCCGGTTAAGCTTTGAGTCAAAATTGTTACGATGCCATGGTGAACACTTCCCTAGTTCATTCTCATATTGATTAACACTCATTGAAACTCGCAATTAGTTACTTCCATTGTTCAAAATTTGATCACAGAAACCCCCCAATTTACCGAAAACTATTGATTACTAGTCAACTAATTCACTATCGATTTGATTTGCACCTTATTCCCTGTGGGATCGACCCCAACCTTTGTTGGGTTCTATATTTGACGACGACCGCTTACACTTTGTAATTGGAGTTGTAATTTGGGCGTATCAAATTTTGGCGCCGCTGCCGGGGAATACGGTTGTTTATTAAGTCTGGTGTGTTTATTTGACTCTTAGTCATATTTCCTGCTTTTACTTTTATTTGTTGTTTTTGTTTGTTACAGGGTACAGAGTTGTGCATGCCAAGTACCCGACGCTCGGGTGAATCAATATTACCTTACGATCCCGAGCTTGATAGAACATTAAGGCGAACCATGAATGCACAACAACAAGAGGAAGCAAGACTAGCTGCAGCTCAGCAGGCCCAACAACACGTAAATGTTGACGATATTGAGGACGATGTTGGGCTGGATGATGAGGCTGCAGCGGGTGATGGTAGAGCTGCGGAGCATGTTTAAAATTTAGCCCCCACAAATCAAAGGCAGCAGCAGAGGGGTAGAGGTCGACAACAACCAAGGCAATTTGCTTTGGATGATGATGAGGATATCGACTTAGATGGAGTTGGTGCCACGGGCGCTATTGCGCTCCCTCCGCTAGCGCCCGGGGTCAAGTTTAACATTACTAGCACAATGATCCAGCTATTGAATTTGAGAGGAGTGTTCCATGGGGTTGCTGGTGATGATCCAAACCGACACCTGATGAATTTTGTGGGTATCTGCAGGTCGTTCGAATTGCCTGGAGTAAGTCAGACAACGATCAGGCTCAGGTTGTTTCCGTTGTCTCTGTCTGATGAGGCAGCATTATGGTTGACAGAGCTAAACCCTGACTCTATCACAACCTGGGGAGAGTTGAAAGGAGCTTTCCTAGAAAGGTTCTTTCCTCCCTCTAGGATGATATAGTTGAGGGATGAAATTAGCAACTTCAGACAACAACCTCATGAGGCTTTACATGAGACTTGGTTGCGGTTCAAGAAAAAGCTGACATAATGCCCAAACCACCAGTTGACCGATAATTTTTTGATGCAGACATTCTACAGGGCACTGAATTTGGCTACCAAGCCGACACTGGATAATGCAGTAGGTGGAGCATTTATGGGTCTCAGTTTTATTGAGGCTACAACTATTTTGGACCGGCTCACCAAAACCAACAGGGCCTGGCATACACGGGATACAGAGGTAGCAGCTAGCACTTATGCAGTTGGTATTTCAGCAGAGCAGCGCAGGAAGGAGGAAGATCGGGACCAAGATATGGCCCATCTGAAAACGCAAATGGACCTACTGACAAAGCAGTTGTTGTCAGGAGGTATTGAGAAAGTGAAAGCTGTGGGTTCCCAAGGTAGAGCAGCAGAGTTTGAACCTGATGAGGAGGCAATTATGTGGGTGGTTTCCAGGCTTATGGCCAAGGAAACCAAGGTCGGAACAATTACTATGAAAAGCCGGGTAATAAGAGTCGAGAACAAGGTGATTGGAGGAGCAAAGACGATAGAAGTGGATTATACATACCACCTGGGAATCGTGACAAAGCTAGCAATGAGTCAGGGACGTCCAAACTAGAGAATATGATGGCTAAGATGCTGCTGAAGGTAGAATCGACTGACTCCGGGGTAAAGGAGATGAGGACTGAATTATCAGCAATGAGTCAGGTAGTGGATTCACATTCCACCTCGATCAAGCAATTAGAGCAGCAAGTGAGTAAAATCTCGGCGTCTCTAAATCAAAGGAAGACAGGTACCTTACCGAGTGACACCATTCAAAACCCAAGGAAGGATGGGAGCTGTATGGCGATCACTACGAGAAGCGGTAAAACATTATCGGAATCACATCTGGTAATTCAGACTCAGAAAGGTGATGTTGCGAATGACAATGAGGTAGAGGATGCTACTCAAAGACTCACGGATAAAAGCAAGGAAGTCGAAAAACTCCCAAGTATGATGCCTCGGCCACCAGCCCCTTTCCCACAACGGTTGAAGAAGAAAGTGGAAGATAGCAAGTTCCTGAACTTCATGACCATGCTAAAGCAGATATCAGTAAACATCCCTCTGGTGGACGCTCTTGAACAAATGCCCGGATATGCCAAGTTCATGAAGGACTTGATTACCAAGAAGAGGTCAGTGAGCTTTGAACCAGAAGATAACCTCCACCACTGCAGTGCTATTTCTTTAAGATCGTTAGTGGAAAAGAAGGAAGATCCAGGTGCTTTTACTGTTCCCTGTACTATTGGGAAATTCAACTTTGAAAAAGCCTTATGTGATCTTGGTGCTAGCATCAACTTGATGCCGCTAGCAGTCTATAAATAATTGGGTTTGGGAGCGCCCAAACCAACGACCATGAGGGTGTTACTGGCTGACCGTTTAGTAAAGCGACCGGTGGGAATATTGTCTGATGTGCTGGTAAAGGTTGGTAAGTTTATATTCCCGGCTGACTTTGTGATCTTAGATTGCGAAGTGGACTTTGAAGTTCCCATAATCTTGGGACGACCATTGTTAGCCACTGCAAGAGTGTTGGTCGACATGGAAAGAAACGAACTGACATTCAGATTAAACAATGAATTGGTCAAGTTTGATGCGTGTAAATTGATGAAGCCACCAAGAGACATGAGGGTGGTCTCGGTTATAAATGTTGTTGATAAAGCCCCTATGGATGTGCATATTGAGGAGAAGGGTTGTGTCGAGACCCTAGCTGTTATGAGAATGATGCGGCGATCGCAAGAAGAGAAACCTACAGAGGAAGGTGGTGAGAACAAATCAAGTAAAAGAAAACACCGCAAGAGGAAAAAGAGTTAGAAAGGGTAAAGAAGTTGTCTCGACTAGCTGAGGAGCCGATAAAAGAGAAAGCTGGAGCTCAACAGGATGATGTCGCTTGCGCCTATTCCATCGATTTCTCCTGCTTTGGAGACTCGGGCGGTCTCCAACATCATGCCAGACTCTGAGTCCTATGGGCTTCACAGGTATATCTTTCTCTCACAGTTTTAGTTTTCACATGTATGCATTGGGGACAATGCATGAGTCTAAGTTGAAGGTGTTGGGATACCTGTGAGTCGTTCACCACCGAGGGTTTTTGTTGCCGCATTTCTTTTCCCTCCGGTGTGCTATCTAGTAGAACTGGCATGTTTAGGTTGTCATTTTAAATTTTGTTTGTGTTGTGTTCTGGTGTCAATAGCAAGCATGGATTTTTGAAAGTTGAACTAAAAGGAGCCCCCTCTGAAAAAGTTGATTTTGTATTTATGTTTGAAATGATTGACTGTTCTGGATCCTTGAATGTCATTGTGTGGTTGTGATTGTAATAATTATGCTTAAGCCGAGCTGATGTTTTGATAGTTGGTACTGGTATGGTTTCTTGGTGCCAAGTGTGTGTGAGCTTATTGTTGTAAACTCTTACTCTATGCATGCATCTAGAACTTGCCTGGTCTATTTTGTTAAGCTTGAAGTTGGTTTCTTAGGAAAGGATCACAGGCCCTTTTTGTGTGCAGTCCACTTAGCCTATAATACCGTCCAAATGCAAATAATCCCTTTGATCCCTGTTTGAGCCATAATTGACCCTATTCTTTCAATAACCTGTCACCGTTTCTTTTTAACTTTGAATCCCTATTTTGGCCCTGGTCCTTCCTTGGACATCGTGCACCTCAACTCAGGCAATCAGCCTAAGTTGAGGGTGGCTACTATAGAGGTAAATGATAAGAAAAATAGGATGGATAAGATTGGTTGTGGATAGAATGAAAATTTTGGGTGTGTGCCTAAGAAAAGAAAGAAAAAGAAACGAAAAAGAGATGAAAAAAAAAGAAAAAAAAAAGAATTGTCAAAAGAAAGAGGCCGCACCTGTAGCTAGAAAGAAGGGAATAAAAAGGTGAATAAGGATGGACGAAGTAAAGTTAAGTGGAAATAGTAGGTCGGTGATTCCAAGGAGGGTTTAGTCACTATTCCCCAAACATATCCTACCTGCACCCGAAGCCTCATTACAAGCCAAAACAAGTCCTGTAGTGATCCTGAGCGGCTTTCTGAAAAACTGAAATAGAATAGCAAGGGCAAGCTTATGGCATCGCATGTGCATTGTTTGAAATCGTTTGTGAGTGTGAGCGCCTTACCTAGTCCCAAATCTTGTGTGGGACTTCTTTGTGGTGAGGGCACCAAGATTTCTGTATTATCTATTGACTGTTGGGATAGCTGTGCGTGTGTATGCATAATATTCTATCATATCGGAATGACATGTTGGGATCCTTGCAAGTTAGCGTTTCATACATTTGTGTGCTACGTGGGGGGCTTGATTTAAATTTAATGAACTGTTGAAGGGCCATGATTTGCTAGTGACACGAGTTTGTTTTCTTAGTTGAGTCGTCTTATTGTTTTTGTTATCATGTTGCTTGAGGACAAGCGAACGTTTTAAGTTGAGGGTGTTGATGTGCCGCCATTCTACGGCACATTTGACTCCTTTAAACTAAGAATAATCGTGAGTTCTCAAGCAACCGTCGTCGTTTTTGATGTTTTATGTTATATTTGCAGGAAATGGAGACAAACATAGAAAAGGAAGGAAATACGATCAAAGAAGCTCCACTGGATAAGAGTGGTGGCCGGGATGACTGGCCACCACGCACTTGGTGGACCGTCACCCAGGCCACCAAGTCTGGCAGCCACACTGCTTAGGGGCGACGGCCACCTTGACGGCCAGTCACTCATGTGACGGTCCGTCAGGTGTGCCACCAAGTCTGGCAGCCACACTGCTTAGGGGTGACGGTGGGCCACCAAATACCACGCGGATTCCGAAAATTCTATTTTTGGATTTATTTCCTGGACTGCTATAAATACCCTGTGTTAGGTTATTTTATTTACGCATTACCCAACAGTTCTAGGATATTTTTGAGCGAGTTTTTGAGAGGAAAACACGACACAATACGTTTTTCTTCTTCTCTTCCATTGTTCTTGGGATTTTGGCTTCTTGTTCTTGGATAATTGAAGCTTGTGTTCATATATCGTAAGAATCTTTTCTTTCTATTATGAATATGATTTTCTTCTCTTTCCCTAATAGCATGAGTAACTAACTTCCCACAACTAGGGTTGTGGGAGCCATGGCAAAAGTAGCAATATAGATTTCGGGTAGCGTAAGGTTCAATTTGTATATTGTCACGTTGTTAATCATTCGTTATTTACGTTTTCTAATGGTTGCAAACATTAGGACATGCCTAGGTTTAATTTGCTTGAGAAAAGAGATTAAAACTGGGAAATTTGATTAACTACAAGGATTCGAGACTACCAACTCTCGTCTTATGATTAATGCTGTAACTAGATTAATCTACTTGATGTTTAGGATTGAAATAAGAAAGTTCACCTTTTCAAGTTCGAGAGAATTGAAAAGGAAATTTGTCTATTTGGTTGAGAAACGTTTAGACGATACCATTAATTCAATCACATCGTGACATGCATATAGAACGAACCCGGTTAAGCTTTGAGTCAAAATTGTTACGACGCCATGGTGAACACTTCCCTAGTTCATTCTCATATTGATTAACACTCGTTGAAACTCGCAAGTAGTTACTTGCATTGTTCAAAATTTGATCACAGAAACCCCCCCAATTTACCGGAAACTATTGACTACTAGTCAACTAATTCACTATCGATTTGATTTGCTCCTTATTCCCTGTGGGATCGACCCCAACTTTTGTTGGGTTCTATATTTGACGACGACCGCTTATGCTTCGTAATTGGAGTTGTAATTTGGGCGTATCACTTGTTTCGAGCTACCTTGGGTTGTCCTTAGAGTTTCAGTCCATTTCTTTTGGACCTAAAACTATTTCATTTTTATCTTTTGGGGTTGCATCCCCATATTCAGATATTTGGTATTGATATTTAGTACGATGAATTTCAGTTCCTAGGAAGGATTTTCCGCAGGATAATGATTATGATTAGTTTTGGATTTGTTTTGATTGCTAGTTTACTTTTCGCTTGCTGGTTTTAGGCTGTTAGTATAGTCAAGGGTTGAACTCTATTGGTTCGCTCATCCGAGGGTTGGGTGGGTTCCACTCATGATGGGTTGGGTCGTGACAAAGATGGTATCAGAGCCTAGGTTCGTTGATCTCGTCATACCAAACAGGTCTAGTAGAGTCTTGCGAAATGATGCAAAGACGTCTGTACTTTTCTTTGAGAGGCTATGGGGCTTTAAGAAAAACTATCTCTTCCTTCTTTCCTTCGTGCTATAACTCGATTCCAATTGGTATCTGGTAATACAAATTGGTATCTAACCTCGTTCACTCTTCTCTCCGCAGATATTAACTATAAGGAATAATGGAGCAAGGCCAGCAGTCCTAATAGTGGGCCCGACAGTTCATGGCAGAGGTAGGGGAAGGGGCAGGGGATGAGCTGGAGCCGCACCCTCCAGGGGTGGAGCACGTGAGGTAACCCCTCCCTTACCTCAGTATTATGTGGCTGAGGACGTATAAGAAATGGTTATCGAGGATAGAGGGGCTCAAGAGGAGGCGACACCGGTTAGGGGTGCAGGCCTTCCTACTATGACACCGAAAGCTTTTAAGCAGGCGTGGGATATTTTGAGTGGGTTGGTTGGTGCTGGAGCCATACCCGCAGCTTTTGCAATTCAGGCATTGGATACTCAGCCAGCGGTTGCTACAACACCAAGGATGGATGCAGCTTTGAGCACAAATGATCTCCTCAGGCCCATGCTAGGCCTAGTGATGACAAGTAATGAGCATGCGATGCTGAATAAGTTCCTTAAGCTGAAACCTCTGATGTTTCAGGGTACAGACAATGAGGATGCCTATGAGTTCATCCTGGATTGCCATGAGATGTTGTACAAGTTGGGTATTGTACGTCAGCATGGGGTGGAGTTTGTCACTTTTCAGCTGCAGGGTGATGCCAAGTAGTTGTGGAGGTCTCATGTTGAGTGTCAGTCTTCTATTCTACCTCCACTGACTTGGGAGTAGTTCCATGCATTATTTCTGGAGAAGTACATTCCCCGTACTTTGAGGGATCGGAAGAAGGATGAGTTTCTGAACTTGGAGCAGGGTAGCATGTCGGTCTTAGCTTATGAGGCTAAGTTCCATGTGTTGTCTCATTTTGCTACACAAATGTTGGGTTCCGAGGAGGAACGGGTCCGGTTGTTTGTCAAGGGTCTTAATAGTGAACTGCAGGTATTGTCGGTGCATAAGACTTCTTTGGGAAAGGGTTTTAATGATGTGGTGGATTATGTGAAGAAGATTGAGGGAGTTAGGCAAGCGGGGCAGGCTAAGGCTTTAGCCAAGAAGCCCCGGAATAAGGGAAACTATGGTGGTTCATACTCTAGGGGCCAGCATCAGCAGGCTTATCCGGCCCGTCCTATTCAGTCAGCTCTGCCAGCTACTATAGGTGGTCGTTAGGGAGCTCAGTCTTCAGCTCTTAGAGGTCAGGGAGCGTCCTATACATCAGCTACCAGACCTACTCTTGACCGTGGTTGCTTGCATTATAGTGAGTTGGGCCACTTTAAGAGGGAGTGTCCACATAGGCAGATAAGTAACCAGGGTCAGCAGCAGACTAGAGCAGTGGTTCCGGTAGGTAGAGGCGGTAATGCTAGGGGTCATCCACAGGGTGGGCGAGGATATTTTCAGGGAGGCCGGGGAGACTGAGGGAACGGCAGCACAGGCAGGAGTGCAACGCGGCCGGCCTAAAAAACTGCCCGGATTGATGATCGGGCTCATTGCTATGCTTTTCCAGGGAGGACTGAGGTGGATGCCTTAGATGCGGTGATCACATGTACTATTCTTGTCTGTGATAAAATGGCTTCGATATTATTTGACCCAGGTTCTACATATTCTTATGTGTCTGTGAGTTTTGCTTTGGGGCTGGGTTTGACTTGTGATATCCTTGATTCCCCCATCTATATTTCTACCCCAGTTGGAGAGTCGGTGGTTGTGACTCATGTATATCGTGACTGTTCTATTGTGTTTGTGGGGTTACATACTTGGGTAGACTTGGTAATTCTGGATATGGCTAATTTTGATATTATCTTGGGTATGACCTGGCTATCTCCTTATCATGCTGTGTTGAACTGTAACCCCAAGACTGTGGCTCTAGAAATTCCGGGTAAGGATAGACTAGAGTGGAAAGGTGTGTACAGGCCTAAGCCAGTTAAGATAATATTGTTTGTCCAGGCTAGAAATCTAGTGGGGAGGGGGTGTCTAGCCTTCTTGGGTCATCTCCAGGATGATAGTGTGGAGTCTCCTCCTATTGAGTCAGTTCCAGTGGTTTCTGAATTTTTAGAGGTGTTTCCAGCGGACTTGCCTGGTATGCCTCCGGACAGAGACATAGATTTTTGTATTGATTTGGAGCCAGGCACTCATCCCATTTCCATTCCTCCGTATCGTATTGCTCCGACAGAGTTAAGGGAACTTAAGACTCAGCTGCAGGAACTCCTAGATAAGGGATTTATACATCCCAGTGCTTCTCCTTGGAGTGCTCCGGTCTTATTTGTAAAGAAAAAGGACAGTAGTATGCGGATGTGCATAGATTGTAGGCAGTTGAACAAGGTGGCCATCCGGAATAAGTACTCTCTACCCCGTATAGATGATTTTTTTGACCAGCTTTATGGTGCATCAGTGTTCTCGAAAATAAAGTTGAGGTCGGGGTACCATCAACTAAAGATTAGACCTGAGGATATTCCGAAGACTGCTTTTTGGACTCGATACGGGTATTATGAGTTTCTAGTAATGTCATTTGGTTTGACCAATGCGCCGGCAGCATTCATAAGTTTGATGAATGGGGTGTTTAAGTCCTACTTGGATTCTTTCATTATCGTGTTCATCGATGACATCTTGATCTACTCTAAGAGTAGGGAGGAGCATGCTAATCATCTTCGTATTGTGCTGGATATCTTGAGGCAACAAAAGCTTTATGCAAAATTAACTAAGTGCAAGTTTTGATTGACTTCTGTGGCATTCTTGGGGCATGTAGTGTCAGAAAAAGAGGTGATGGTGGATCCTCAGAAAATTAAGGCAGTCAAGAGTTGGGTTCGGCCTAGCTCTGTGACCGAGGTGAGAAGTTTTGTTGGGCTCGCGGGGTACTGCCGAAGGTTTGTTAAGAATTTTTCTTCTATTGCTACTTACATGACCAGGCTGACATAGAAGGAAGTACCATTCATGTGGTCCGACAAGTGCGAGGAGAGCTTCCAAAATCTCAAGACACTTTTGACCACAACCCCTATTTTGTCCTTGTCGGTTGAAGGTAAAGACTTTGTTGTTTTCTGTGATGCTTCACATTATGGTTTGGGTGCTGTGTTGATGCAGGATAGAAATGTGATAGCCTATGCATCCAGGCAGTTGAAGGTGAATGAGAGGAATTACCCGACTCACGATATAGAGTTGGCAGCGGTGGTTTTTTCATTGAAAATCTAGAGACACTACCTTTATGGTGTCAAGTGTGAGGTATTCACAGATCATCGCAGTCTGCAACACATTTTCACTTAGAAGGATTTGAATCTGAGGCAGAGGAGGTGGATAAAATTATTGAAGGATTATGATGTGATAATTCAGTACCATTTGGGTAAGGCTAATGTGGTGGCAGACGCATTAAGTCGAAAAACTGTTAGCATGGGTAGCTTGGCTTGTTTGGGGGCTTCCAAATGACCATTGGCTAAGGAGATTCGAGCATTGGAGGCCAAGTTCATGCACTTTGGTATTTCAGATCAAGGTGGGTTGTTGGCCAGCATTGAGGTCAAGGCCACCTTCATAGAGGAAATAAAGGCAAAACAGTTTCAGGATCCGAAACTGGGTAAGTTGCGAGGTAAGGTAATATCCGGGGAGTTCAGAGACGTCATGTTAGAATCTGGTGGAGTGTTTCATTTCAGGGAGAGGATTTGTGTTCCTCGGGTGGATGATATGATACAGAAAATCTTGGCAGAAGCTCAGGGTTCGCGGTACTCAATTCATCCGGGTGTGACCAAAATGTACAGGAACTTGAGGCAGCATTATTGGTGGCCTGGGATGAAAAGGGACATAGTGGACTTTGTTTCCAAATGTTAGAACTGCCAGCAGGTAAAGTATGAACATCAGAGACATGCAGGACTACTTCAGATAATGCCAATTCTAGAGTGGAAGTGGGAAAGAATAGCCATAGACTTCGTGGTGGGTCTTCCCAAGACATTGGGGAAGTATGACTCAATTTGGGTCATTGTTGACAGGCTGACCAAGTCCGCTCATTTCATTCCGGTCAGGGTAGATTATAATTCGCAGCAATTGGCTAAGATCTACGTGAAGGAGATTGTGAGACTGCATGGGGTACCACTGTCCATCATTTCAGACAGGGGTACACAATTTACTTTTAAGTTCTGGGGTAAGTTACACGAAGAGTTGGGTACACAACTTACCTTTAGCACAACCTTCCACTCTCAGACTGATGGTCAGTCAGAAAGGATGATCCAGGTATTGGAGGACATGCTGAGAGCATGTGTGATGGACTTCGGGGGTAATTGGGACCAGTTTCTACCATTGTGTGAATTCTCGTACAACAATAACTACCACTCCAGTATCGATATAGCACCGTTCGAGGCCCTGTATGGGAGGAACTGCAGATCACTAGTTGGGTGGTTTGAAGAAGGCGATGTGAAGCCTCTGGGCATAGACTAGTGAAGGAAGCGTGGGAAAAGGTAAGGGGCATACAAACCAAGTTTCTGGCTGCTCAAAGCAGGCAAAAGGAGTATGCAGATCACAAGGTCTGGGACATGGACTTTCAGGTTAGTGAGAAGGTATTGTTAAAGGTATCACAAATAAAAGGGGTTATGCAGTTTGGTAAGAAGGGCAAGCTTATCCCTCGGTTCATTGGTCCGTTTGAAGTTCTTGAAATTGTGGGGCCAGTGGCTTACAAGTTAGCACTGCCACCTAGTTTGTCGGGCGTCCATCCGGTATTCTATATATCCATGCTTAAGCGATACCATATGGATGGGGATTACATCATCAAGTAGGATGAGATACTTTTCGATAAGGACCTTCGTTATGAAGAGGAACCAGTTTTGATTCTTGCTTGAGATGTCCGGAGGTTGAGGACAAAGGTGATTGATATGGTGAAGGTTCAGTGGAAGCATCGTTCAATTGAGAAAGCCACTTGGGAAACCGAGAAGGACATGCAGGACAAGTACCCTCAATTGTTTGAGGATTCAGGTACTACACTTCCTTTCTTTTATTTTCGTAATTTCAGGTTTGATCGTTCGGGGACGAACGATGGGAAAATTGGTATCTGTTGTAATAACTGGGTCCATCGTTACGGGTAGTCCAATCATGCCAAGTTTTAGAGTTAGAAAACTCTAGATTTGGGGGTTTGAAATTCTGGGCTAGGCTAGCCTCAGCCAGTTTTAGAGTGTGGTAGATTCTAGGGAAATCCGGTAAGGATTGGTCTTTGTGTCTTGCTTCGAGCTAGTTTTCCACATAGCCAAGACATAAAGGAGTCCGGGGGACTTTTCAGAATTGCATTTGGGTAGGTATAACTCCCGGGATCGCGTTTGACGTGAAGGGTTTATTTCGGATTGTCGGGGAAAGCAAGTGTGTTGTAAAATGGCCAAAACAGGGAAATTTCTGGACCTTCTGTCTATGACGGGCACAACCACGGTCAAAGGGCAGTCAACCTACTTAAGACTGCTATAGTGGCAGCCTACCGCTATAGCGGGACTGCTATAGCGTAGCGGGGACTGCTATAGCAGGCTGACAGGATTTTAATGCAGAAACAGCTCCCAAAATATTCAGTTTTTCACAATTTCATTTTGGGAGAAGGGCTAGGGATTCCAGGTGTTTTCTTTCTTTTTCCGTCAAAATTTTTCCCCAAGGTAAGGTTTCGTCCCCTAATCTTTGTATTACGTTTCCTATGCGGTAGAATTTCTAGGAGGGAATTTGGGAAAGGTTAGAATAACCTAGGGATGGTGGAATTTGTGGAAGGAAGGGGATTTCAAGCATGTGGGTTCTTGGGTATGGATTTAAGTACATTATTATGATCATAGGTTGTTTAATTCCCTGTTTTATCCGTAAAAATGATGGAACTAAGAGAATTAATGGTGGGAAAGCCTGGGAAAAGGGTGGGATGATCATGGGTGGCCTGGGGTTTGGGGATTTGGTATAATCTGGGTAATGTGCAGGCCTTGTGTGTTAATTGTATGTATTGTGTGTTGTTTTTAGACCAAGAACGAGAGAGAAATCCGAAACACGGGAAAGCTCGGGTCGAATAGAGCTTGAAACATTTCGAGGTAGGTGATGGCTTATGATTTTTTATGAATGTGTATATTCATGTACTCATGTCTAAGTGATTGTATGCATTACATTGCTTAGGGAAGTTGTGTGGAATGTCTAGGTTCCTATTTACAGTCTGTGACTGAACGGTGTTTACTTGTTGGTTTTACAAGTTGTGTGTGTTCATATATTGACTGTGGTTTGTTGACATTTGCTTGGCTCAGGTACCACGCCTGGTACATGTATAATAAATGGTTGGCATGGGTACCACGCTTGGTATGGGTATAACACTTGGTTGGCACGGGTTTACTTTATTGCATCTTGCATTGGTTCATTGATTATTGTATTGCATTGGCTGATTTGGTTCCGTGAGTGGACCGGGTTGTCTTTTAAAAGGTGCTATTGTTAGTGGTCCTTGAGTGGCCGGGAACTTTGTATAACTGCTATGTTGGTCTTGGTTTAGGCCTGATGGAATCATTACTTTTGGTATGTGTCTAGAGGGGATTCCAGGGTAGGTCCGGGGTAGACCAAAAAGTATAGTTAATGGCTCATGTTCGTGGTATAGAACTGTAAGAGATGGATTTCATGCTGGGATAAGGTAGGTAGAGACTTGTAGTCTAGGACCTGTATACTTGTTGCATGTCTTCCATATATTTACTTGCATATGTTGTACTGTTATATATGTTGTTTACTTGAAAACTGGCTGATGATTCTACCAGTACACAGTGGTGGTGTACTGATACTGCACTTGCTTGTATTTGGTGAGTACAGGAAATCTACCAGCGAGTGAGACGCGACCTCGCATTTAGCACCGGTGATTCTGACTTTCAAGGGTGAGCTGCTTATTTCGAGCTACCTTGGGTTATCCTTAGAGTTTCAGTCCATTTGTTTTGGACCTAAAACTATTTCATTTTTATCTTTTGGGGTTGCATCCCCGTATTCAGATATTTGGTATTGATATTTGGTACGATGACTTTCGGTTCCTAGGAGGGATTTTCCGCAGGATAATGATTATGATTAGTTTTTGATTTATTTTGATTGCTAGTTTACTTTTCGCTTGCTAGTTTTAGGCTGTTAGTCTAGGCAAGGGTTGAACTCTATTGGTTCGCTCATACGTGGGTTGGGTGGGTGCCATTCACGACGGGTTGGGTCGTGATACCCATTAGCTAAGAACCCATCATCAATACACCCCTAGAAAAGAGAAATTAGCCATTCATAGAAGGGGAAAGATATACCAACTGGGTAAATAAAATTCCATCTATTGTAGTTGATTCTCAAGTTCTAGAGTCAAATTAGGCACACAATTTGTTAACCAAAAGATTGGATTGAAAACCCTCTCTCAATGGAGTTGGAGAAAATGTTTACAAGCCAAAAATATCTCCAAGTTCTCTATCTGAAATTCTCTGCAAAAATTGTATATACAAAATAAGCCTAAAATTGCCTTTTATATGTTCCCAAATCATCACATAAATTTAGGACAAAATTTTCCTCCGGGTGGTGTGCGACGCGAGGTGTGGTTCGCACGTCGCGGTGTGCGCGTCACACTCCTGCTTTAGATTGACCAGTGACTTCAGCCGCATAGGTAAGCTTTGTGCGAAGGTGGTGCATTTTGCACCACGGGATGTGCGCATCGCATGACGACCGCACTCCTTAGCAGATTTTTCATTCATCTTTGCAGCCTTATGTGGAGGAGGTTTGAACCGCACCTCGACTTGTGCGTGTCGCACAGATTCTCCAGCTTTTCTCAACACTTCCCACTTAGCTCCTTTTGGGTCCATATCCTTCTTTTTCGTCTTCTATTCAAAGTACCTACATAGACATCAATAAAAGCCATAAGAACCTCTAAATTGATTCAAAACATAGCAATCATTCATGGATATAGGCTCAATAAGTTGGTAGATTACCGACTTATCAAATCTCCAAACTTGAATTATTGCTTGTCCTCAAGCAAGATACTCACAAGGCAAGGAATGAATTTTGCTAAGGCTAAATTAAGGCACAAAAACTACTCTACACTAAAACTTTAAGAAAAATAAACAAGCAAACGACTCAAATAAAAGACTCAGCTACTATGCTTATCTCAATTTGGACCACCACATGCTCACTGCAATTGCTCATTTCAAAACCTTTTGATCAAAGGGCATCATATTTCATTCAAAACTCAAGGGAATTTTTTCCATTCAGAGAAAGACATTTAAGCTTCTCAAGTCATTGGCATGGACCTTCAAGGTTTGCCTCGAGATTTGCCACACAACTTGTCTCATTCATTCCTCTCAATTGAAATAGAGACTCATGCTTCAATTCGAGTGCATGATGCCACTCACCATAAGAGAGAATCTCACTCACAATCATTCAATTCACAAAAGATGGGATTATGGGAGAACCAAGAAGACTCTCACTCTCTCAAGGAAGTTCAAGTGCATGCGCATAGAACCATAGGCTTGCCCTTCATGTAAATCGCCACTAATATAGGGTTAGCCAAGCTCGGAATCACCAAGGACTTGCGGGTTACGATGTTGGTTAGGGCTAAGGTGAGGATATCATTTGGTTAAAGTGACTACACCTCCCTAATGCTCTTTGTTTTCATTTCAAACACCACTCACACTTTTCAATTTCAACTTCACCTTATTTCTCCCTCACACAACCCAAGATTTCTCCTTTTTACCTCATGATCATTCACACCTTATATCACTTTCACTTGGTAGCACCTATTTTTGCTTTTCAATTCGCTCATTGGATTGATCTTTTGGAGCAAGTTTCAATTCTCGAATCAAGGTGCTACCTTGCACTTGAAGTCCATTTCTTTTCTTCACCTCATTTGATCACATGCACCCCCCAAACTTAGGCATTTGCCTATGTTATCTTTTGTTTCCCTCCTAAACTTAGGCTTTTAGCCTACATTTTATTTTCAAGCAATCAGGGAGGATGGGTGCCAAGATAAAGGTTCTGATCTTGGGCGTATTTATACATTAACTTAAAAAAACTAAGATTCAAAAACCTAATTCAAGAACCTAATTCAAGAACATAATTCTAAATTCTAATTCCAAATCCTAATTCCAAATTCAAGTTCCAAATTCAAGTTCAAAAAAGAACCTAAAGTTGAAAACTAATTCTTAACTCAAAACTAACAATTTAAACTAACAAACTTAACTTAAAAAAACTAAGATTCAAGAACCAAATTCAAGAACCTAATTCCAAATTCTAATTCCAAATACTAATTCCAAATTCAAGTTCCAAATTCAAGTACCTAATTCAAGTTCAAAAAACAACCTAAAGTTGAGAACTAATTCTTAACTCAAAACTAACAATTTAAACTAACAAACTTAACTTAAAAAAAGCTTAACTTAAAAAAACTAAGATTCAAGAACCTAATTCTAAATTCTAATTCCAAATCTTAATTCCAAATTCAAGTACCTAATTCTAGTTCAAAACAGAACCTAAAGTTGAAAACTAATTCTTAACTCAAAACTAACAATTTAAACTAACAAACTTAACTTAAAAAAACTAAGATTCAAGAACCTAATTTCAAATTCTAATTCCAAATCCTAATTCCAAATTCAAGTTCCAAATTCAAGTTCCAAATTCAAGTACCTAATTCAAGTTCAAAAAAGAACCTAAAGTTGAAAACAAATTCTTAACTCAAAACTAACAATTTAAACTAACAAACTTAACTTAAAAAAGCTTAACTTTAAAAAACTAAGATTCAAGAACCTAAATCAAGTTAATAATCTAATTCAAGAACCTAATTTCAAATTCTAATTCCAAATCCTAATTCCAAATTCAAGTACCTAATTCAAGTTTAAAAAAGAACCTAAAGTTGAAAACTAATTCTTAACTCAAAACTAACAATTTAAACTAACAAACTTAACTTAAAAAAACTAAGATTCAAGAACCAAATTCAAGAACCTAATTCCAAATTCTAATTCCAAATACTAATTCCAAATTCAAGTTCCAAATTCAAGTACCTAATTCAAGTTCAAAAAACAACCTAAAGTTGAGAACTAATTGTTAACTCAAAACTAACAATTTAAACTAACAAACTTAACTTAAAAAAGCTAAGATTCAAGAACTTAATTCAAGTTAATAATCTAATTGAAGAACCTAATTGCAAATGCTAATCTCAAATCCTAATTCCAAATTCAAGTATCTAATTCAAGTTCAAAAAAAGAACCTAAAGTTGAAAACTAATTCTTAACTCAAAACTAACAATTTAAACTAACAAACTTAACTTAAAAAAACTAAGATTCAAGAACCTAATTCTAAATTCTAATTCCAAATCCTAATTCTAAATTCAAGTTCCAAATTCAAGTTCAAAAAAGAACCTAAAGTTGAAAACTAATTCTTAACTCAAAACTAACAATTTAAACTAACAAACTTAACTTAAAAAAACTAAGATTCAAGAACCAAATTCAAGAACCTAATTCCAAATTCTAATTCCAAATACTAATTCCAAATTCAAGTTCCAAATTCAAGTACCTAATTCAAGTTCAAAAATGAATCTAAAGTTGAAAACTAATTCTTAACTCAAAACTAACAAACTTAACTTAAAAAACTTAACTCAAAAAAACTAAGATTCAAGAACCTAATTCAAAAAGTTAAAGTTGAAAACTAATACAAGATTCTAAAACAAAACCCAAAACTAATTTAAGAACCTATTTCAAATTCAAAGTTCCCAAATTCAAGTTAATAATCTAATTCAAGAACCTAATTCAAAATTCAAAAACCTAGCTAATTCAAGAACCTATATAATTCAAGTTCAAAAAAGAACCTAAACTAAGGTTCACAAGCTAATAGCAAGCATTACCTAAACTAAGGTGCACAAGCTAATAGCAAGCATTACCTAAACTAAGGTTCACAAACTAATAGCAAGCCTAAACTAAGGTTCACAAACTAATAGCAAGCCTAAACTAAGGTTCACAAGCTAATAGTAAGCATTACCTAAACTAAGGTTCACAAACCAATAGCAAGCCTAAACTAAGGTTCACAAACTAATAGCAAGCCTAAACTAAGGTTGACAAACTAATAGCAATCCTAAACTAAGGTTCACAAACTAATAGCAAGTCTAAACTAATTAAAGTTTATAAATTAAGAATATAATCTAAAAAATGAATTTTTCACTATCAATTTTTTCATATATCAATTTTCACCATCAATTTTTTAAAATTCTAGTCTAGATTTCAACAATAACAACAACATATACACCCTAGTCTAGAATTCAACAATAACAATATAGCATAGTCTAGAATTCACTATATTTCAAAATAAAAATACCCAAATTAAACCCTAACCTTCAAATAAACAAAACAACTAACCTCAAAATCGGAAGGGGTTGGAGGGAGGAGGCTGACGGTGGAGGGAGCGGCGGTGGAGGGAGCGGCGGAGCAGTGGCGAAGGAGAGGAGAGGAGGAGAGAAAAGAGAAAGAGAGAAATGAGGGAAAGAGACCCCGTCGGGTCTCTGTATAATTAAAGAAGCGACGGACATCGTCTCTATTGTCCGTCGCTTTTTTAAATGAGTTGACCATGTATTGACCGAAAAGCGACGGACAAAAGCGACGCTGTCCATCGCTTTTCTATTTTTTTTAAATAAATTAAATTTTAAAGAAAGCGACGGACAGGGTCGCTTTCTTTAAAAAAAATAATTTTTTTAAATAATTGCGACGCTGTCCGTCGCTTATAATAAAAATAAAAATTAATTATTTGTAAATAATTTTGGTGCAAAAATCGTCCAAAAAAAGCAACGGAAAAAGATATGTTGTCCGTCGCTTTTGTAAAAAAATAATTATAAATTAAAAAAAATAGAAAACGACGGACAACGTCGCTTTTTCCGTCGCTTTTCAAGAGCGACGTTGTCCGTCACTTTCCTATCCGTCTCTTTTTGGGCTATTTTTAGTAGTGGTTGGATGACTTGTTTGCTTCATATGCATCCGAGGAGCTGCCCGGTCATGCTGAGCAAGAGCTAGATGATGATGAGAACCCCGAGTTTCAGAGAGTGCTTCGTGACTCCACATTTTTGGCAAACTCTCGAAGGGGTGGTGCTGGCCCAAGTGGGAAGAATGTTGAAGAAGAAGCTGCTCCTGATGATGGTGATGATGAGGACTAGATCCTCCAGGGAGTTCCACCATTTTCCCATTGCACTATGAGCATTGAGGGCAATGCTCCTTTTATGGGGAAGGGGTGGCTTTCCTTACTTGCTTTTGATGCCCGTAAGTGGGCTTGAGATAATTTATTTCCCTTGTCGGGCCTAGTTGACTATTCTGCTTAGTTTTATTTGGCCCTTGTCGGGCATATTTTGGATAATTGATTGTGATGCTATTATTTTTCTTTTTCTTTTTTAGATCATGTTTTCGTTTTACTTTGAGCTTAATTGTGCCCTCGCCGGGCTTGATATTTTTATTGATGGTATGCCGGGTTGGTCTTACATGCCCCATTGTTCCACCACCCGTGCCTTACAAATGCGCTAAATGCCTACGCTTAGGCTTATTCTTGAATGAAATTATGAGCGCAAATTCGGTTATCACCTTGTTAATAGTAGTATAGAAATAACTCCGAGCGTTTTCTTAATACTACGGTTCTTTCCCAAGGAGAAAAAGTTTTGATGATTTTCTTTTTCTTTTCTCTTGTTTTTGTGTGTCGAACCGGGTTGGTGTTTCCCTATGATAGATTGAGAGGCGACTTTCTTAAGGGAAAATACCAAGTTTTAGTTTAGAATTGAGTCCGTAAGTGCTTGTCTCGAAATGGGCCCACTGAAAAGTTCTCTTGGTAAATTATTTTTGAAAAGGAAAGGAAGAAGGGAAATGAATTTTTGAGGAAAAGCGTTCTCTTGTCATGACTTGCACACTCTTGCTTTGACTTGATTGACTCACAAATGAATGTGTAATGAACTCAGAATATCGTTTTGTCTTTTTGGTGTGGAAAATTTTAGAATGTAAGGACCTTGTTCCTCATCTACACACTTCTCAACTAGCTCAGACGACTCACTTTTTATGTCATCATCCAAACATAACGTAGAAAAGTGATTAGAATGAGGTCAAACAGTACCTAATCCCAAACTTGCATTGTTTATGACATGCTCACTTTCATACATCTCCTCAACATCAACACCAATGAATAAAGCATAGTTGAATGGATGGAATTCTTCTTTTCGCTTCACTAGTTGGCCAGTATCCACAACAATTGATGATTGGGCATCAGACGCCTCAACCTTTTTCTTCAAGTGATCCTTCAAGTAATGGATATCTGAGTCAAATTGGTCTATCTCTTTTCTGAGATCAACTCTACCTTCTATCAGCTGTGTCGTCATCTTTGTGAGGTTATCTAGTATTTGCTTCAGCATATCAATAAGGTGAGCATCATTAACATCCTCCACTTCATTACCCCTGTCAATATCATAAACAACAGAAGAATCATAATAGGGGCTTGGGGAAGGGAAATAAGAGTTAGGACAACCATTCAAATGGCCATCCTGACCACCACATATATGACATACATTAAATTCAAGAGATTGGGTAGGTGCACACCACCCGACCTTTTGAATATAATGGCAATTGAAACCCAGGTGGGGTCCTCCACAATACTGACAAGGATTACCAACATATTAATAGTATTGATCCTTCAACCAATCTTTATCACTAGATGTCATGTTAAGAAGATTATCGAATAATAAAAACTATATATAAAAGAAAACAAAATATATACAAAAACTTAAATAATAAAAAGAAAATGTTCAATATAGATAAATAACTAATTTCTAAGTCCCCGGCAACGGCGCCAAAAACTTGTCGCGTCCTAACGCACACGCAAGTGTACGCGGTCGTACAAGTAATATAGGATTGTAAGTCCAGATATCGTACCCACAGGGACTTGTCAATTAACTATTTTACTAAATTAAACTAGTTCTAATTATTTATTCAAGCGTAAAAATCCAAAGGTGATGATTGACTAATCTAGAAATAAAAAGAAGAAGTTAACTAATGAACAATTAACCCAACAAAGAGCAGATTTTCACGTAACCAATGTAATGAAATCGATCTAGGATTATGGATTCGCTAACAATCATGTTAAGTAACCAATTTCATCAACTTGTTTGTTTATCTAGTTGTTGATTCTGGGGTTGATATTACAACTATGGTCGCTCGAGCCTCTAGTTGCCTATTCAAAATAGCATCACAACTACATCTTTGAGCGGGGATGTGACATCTTATTTTAAAAGCATTTATATTTCTTCCCGTATGAACCAAGCAAGGCGTTCTAGGTATATCTCTATCCTAGTCGCTAACCTACCTTTTACATTACAAAAGAGAGGTCTTGCTCCCTATATTCTTCGTTCTATCTCAATGATTCTTCTCTTGAGTTCACAAAGATATTATAGATTTATTTTAATGGTCGTGAAACATTAAAATAGTAAGCACAAGAATATAAGAACAACTAATATGATAAACAAATAATCGAATCAATTGTATACTAAACAATCATGTAGTTAGCTACCACAATCCTAGAACGAGAAGTTTAGCTCCCCATAGACATGGAGCAATTACAACGAATCATCCAAAGGAAAAACGTAAAAATAAATAATAAAGGAGAAGAAAAGATGAAAGCAATATTCTTCGGCCTCCATGGAGGCTCCTAGCTCTTCGTAGGTCAAAAGTTACGTAAAAATCGTGATTTGAGATGTATTTATAGAGTAGGAGGAAAATAACCCCTTTTCCTACTTGGATTTGGAGTAGAAAAAAGCTAGAAAATTTCCGGGTATGCCTCTGGCGCGGCGCGCCACCATAGCGCCAGCCAAGGCTTGGGAGACGCGCCACCAATGTGCCAGTCCCATCCCTCAGTAGTTTGGGGGCTGGGGCGACGCGCCACCGATGCGCCACAACCCATATTTTCTTCTTTTGCTCTCTTTTTCTCCCGGAACGTTGCTAACTCCTTTCCAATGTTTTTATGCTTCCGTTTTAGCTCTCATGGGTTGTTTTTCTCCATATTTTCCCTGAAAAGCATCTAATCACATATATTAGCTCACCACCATGAAAATGCAAATAATCATAAGGATATGCATCAATTTTGCCCTCAAAACAAGGCTAAAACATGGGTAAATGAGGCAATTAAGCGTATAAATACACCCAAGATCACCACCCCACACTTAAACCTTTGTTCGTCCTCGAACAAATCACTACACACCCTACAACTTTTCACATCTTAAGACACCAATTGAATAGGTCTTCTCACACCCAAGTTAACGAGACAGTTTAATCATGACCCATAATCCACTCAACATGCATACATCAATCATATTTTTACAGACCTTTCATTGAAACCACACAACCTCTAAAACTGTCTTTTCATGAAAAATAAGGCCAACATGATCATGTGTGAATATAGTCATCATTAGTACACCAAGTTTTCACCATTTTGTGCCCTCACATTTAAGAGAGATGCCCATTGCTCACATCATATATACATATTCAAATTGGGACATATAGATAAGAAATTCGCTCATACTCTCAAAGAAAGTTTCATGCATACAAGATATACCATAGGCTTGCCCTTAGTGTAATACTCTATTAACAAAGAATCAACATTGTAGGATCAAAAGGACTTTTATAGGTTGTAATGTCGGCTAAGGGACGGGTAGGAACACTTTGGCCAATAGTGACTACATTCCCTATGCACTTTAAGAAACTTACTTTAAACTTTTTCACTCTTTTCCTTATATCACCTCAACTTCAACTTATATTCATGTTTCCCTTCAAACTCCCCCCTTTTCTTTTGGTTTATTGCCCTTAACCTTCATTCACCTATTGGTATCAAGAAGATTTTTCTAAACTATATTTTTTTTTTATTTTGTTTGTTTTTCCTCTTCTTACTACCAACAGACAAATTATTTTTCACAAGGGCACCATATCTAATTCTTATTCTTACCACCACAACCTCCCTCTATCTTTTTACCTTTTATCTTTTGTTCCCTTCTTCCTTTAAGTCTTTCAACTACAAAGTGCCTTAGGGACTCTTTGGATCAAATTAATGCAGGGTAATCAAACAAAAGGGATAGGCTAAACATGTAGCTAGTCAAAGAAATTGGCTTAAGGCTCAAAGGGGCTTAACTAAGGATAATGTAAAGGGTTGCACAAACAATAGTTAAAAGAATTGGCTCACAAAGAAACGCCTTGATCATATCCCACCAGTCAACACTATATTTCATTTCATACACACACGGGGCAAGTTCTAGATATCAAGATATACAAAAAATATAATAAACACTCACCACACATGGCATAATGGTTCAAAAATGGCTTCCTAAGACTTCATATTCACAACACAATCAAATTGAATGAATCAACATTATTAATCCCATCGTTAGTTTTTTTTTGAGTGAAGTTAAAGAGCTTATGCGTCTCTAAATGAATTTTTCTACTTTATATACTTCTTTTGAGTGAATTACCCATGACATCTAGTGTATACTTAGGCGAAGCACCTAGCATTCAAAAGGTTATGGTTTCTAATCTTTCTTCTTCCTATGACTAATTTTCCCTCAAGACGGTCGTCATCCATCCATCGTCGAGAAAATTTCTCTATCTATGACTAAAAAAAAAGATAAAATAAAACTACTCCTAAAAAAATAAAAACTACTCAGTTCAAAGGGCACCCCCTCGGAAAAGAATCGAAAAGAAAAACCAAGGGGTGAATGAGATATGCCTCTAAAAAAAACTAGAAAATCTTTTTGGACTTTTTTTTTCCTTCAAATGAAATAAACTCCTATGGCATACTCACCCTAAAATTCATAATTATCGGAAAATTCCCCACCCCACACTTAAAATCATGCTTTGTCCCCAAAGTAATTTATAGAAAAAGATGAAGAAGAAGGGTGAGAAATACTCCCTGAGGCCCTCTAGAGCCTAGCTAACAGCATGTTTCTTCAATTTTGATGAAAAGGGGCGAACGACCCCACACTTAAGCTTAAACCATTCTCTTTAACTTTCAAATTCGGGTACTCAGACTTTCCCAAACCTGCAAAATCAAAACAAAAATAAAAACGTGACACTAAAAAAAGAAGAAGTTACACTACTAGTTGGGTTGCCTCCCAACAAGCGCTTGATTTAACGTCGCAGCACGACGCCATCACTACCCTACTTTTCTTTTCACTTAGAACTTATGAATTGTGCCTCTAACTTTGCATCAAACTTTCTGCTCCACTCAAGGGGCGGTGGTATAAAGATGAAGGGACCAAGCAAAGGATGTCGCATCTTGCACTTTTTGGCCCTTAAGTTCTTAATATAGTTTGTCTTTTCGGTGTGGCAAATTTTAGAATGTAAGGAACTTGTTCCTCATCTACACACTTCTCAACTAGCTCATATGACTCAATTTTTATGTCATCATCCAAACATAACATAGAAAAGTGATTAGAATGAGGTCCAACAGTACCTAATCCCAAACTTGCATTGTTTATGACATGCTCACTTTCATACATCTCCTCAACATCAGCACCAATGAATAAAGCATAGTTGAATGGATGGAAATCTTCTTTTCGCTTCACTAGTTGGCCAGTATCCACAACAATTGATGATTGGGCATCAGATGCCTCAACCTTTTTCTTCAAGTGATCCTTCAAGTAATGGATATCTGAGTCAAATTGGTCTATCTCTTGTCTGAGATCAACTCTACCTTCTATCAGCTGTGTCGTCATCTTTGTGAGGTTATCTAGTATTTGCTTCAGCATATCAATAAGGTGAGCATCATTCATGTCCTCCACTTTATTACCCCTGTCAATATCATAAACAACAGAAGAATCATAACAGGGGCTTGGGGGAAGGGGAATAAGAGTTAGGACAACCATTCAAATGGCCATCCTGACCACCACATATATGACATACATTAAAATCAAGAGATTGGGTAGGTGCACACTACCCGGCCTTTTGAATATAATGGCAATTGAAACCCAGGTGGGGTCCTCCACAATACTGACAAGGATTACCAACATATGAATAGTACTGATGCTTCAACCAATCTTTATCACTAGTTGTCATGTTAAGAAGATTATCGAATAAAAAAAAACTATATATAAAAGAAAACAAAATATATACAAAAACTTAAATAAATAAAAAGAAAAAGTTCAATATAGATAAATAATTAATTTCTAAGTCCCCGGCAACGGCGCCAAAAACTTGTCGCGTCCTAACGCACACGCAAGTGTACGCGGTCGTACAAGTAATATAGGATTGTAAGTCCAGATATCGTACCCACATGGACTTGTCAATTAACTATTTTACTAAATTAAACTAGTTCTAATTATTTATTCAAGCGTAAAAATCCAAAGGTGATGATTGACTAATCTAGAAATAAAAAGAAGAAGTTAACTAATGAACAATTAACCCAACAAAGAGCATATTTTCACGTAACCAATGTAATGAAATCGATCTGGGATTATGGATTCGCTAACAATCATGTTAAGTAACCAATTTCATCGACTTGTTTGTTTATCTAGTTGTTGATTCTGGGGTTGATATTACAACTATGGTCTCTCGAGCCTCTAGTTGTCTATTCAAAATAGCATCACAACTACATCGTTGAGCGGGGATGTGACATCTAATCTTAAAAGCATTTATATTTCTTCCCGTATGAACCAACCAAGGCGTTCTAGATATATCTCTATTCTAGTCGCTAACCTACCCTTTACGTTACAAAAGAGAGGTCTTGCTCCCTATATTCTCCGTTCTATCTCAATGATTCTTCTCTCGAGTTTACAAAGATATTATAGATTTATTTTAATGGTCGCGAAGCATTAAAATAGTAAGCACAAGAATATAAGAATAACTAATATGATAAACAAATAATCGAATCAATTGTCTACTAAACAATCATGTAGTTAGCTACCACAATCCTAGAATGAGAAGTTTAACTCCACATAGACATGGAGCAATTACAACAAATCATCCAAAGGAAAAACGTAAAAATAAATATTAAAGGAGAAGAAAAGATGAAACCAATATTCTCCGGCCTCCACGGCGGCTCCTAGCTCTTCGTAGGTAAAAGATTATGTAAAAATCATGATTTGAGATGTATTTATAGAGTAGGAGGAAAATAACCCCTTTTCCTACTTGGATTTGGAGTAGAAAAAAGCTAAAATTTTTTTGGGTATGTCTCTGGCGCGGTGCGCCACCATATCGCCAGCCAAGGCTGGAGCGACGCGCCACTTTATGCGCCAAACCCATCCCTCAGTAGTTTGGGTGCTGGGGCGATGCGCCACAGCCCAGATTTTCTTCTTTTGCTCTCCTTTTCTCCCGGAACGTTGCTAACTCCTTTCCAATGTTTTTATGCTTCCGTTTTTAGCTCTCATGGATTGTTTTTCTCCATATTTTCCCTTCAAAGCATCTAATCACATATATTAGCTCACCACCATGAAAATGCAAATAATCATAAGGATATACATCAATTTTGCCCTCAAAACAAGGCTAAAACATGGGTAAATGAGGCAATTAAGTTTTGTTAGTTTAAATTGTTAGTTTTGAGTTAAGAATTAGTTTTCAACTTTACGTTCTTTTTTTGAACTTGAATTAGATACTTGAATTTGGAATGAGGATTTGGGATTAGAATTTGAAATTAGGTTCTTCAACTAGATTATTAACTTGAATTAGGTTTTTGAATCTTAGATTTTTTAAGTTAAGTTTGTTAGTTTAAATTGTTAGTTTTGAGTTAAGAATTAGTTTTCAACTTTAGGTCTTTTTTGAACTTTAATTAGGTACTTGAGTTTGGAACTTGAATTTGGAATTATGATTTGAAATTAGAATTTGGAATTAGGTTCTTGAATTTTAATTTTCTTAAGTTAAGCTTTTTTAAGTTATGTTATTAGTTTAAATTGTTAGTTTTGAGTTAAGAATTAGTTTTCAACTTTGGGTTCTTTTTTGAACTTAAATTAGGTACTTGAATTTGGAACTTGAATTTGGAATTAGGATTTGGAATTAGGATTTGGAATTAGAATTTGAAATTAGGTTCTTGAATTAGATTATTAACTTGATTTAGGTTCTTGAATCTTAGTTTTTTTAAGTTAAGTTTGTTAGTTTAAATTGTTAGTTTTGAGTTAAAAATTTGTTTTCAACTTTAGGTTCTTTTTTGAACTTGAATTAGGTACTTGAATTTTGAACTTGAATTTGGAATTAGGATTTGGAATTAGAATTTGAAATTAGGTTCTTGAATCTTAGTTTTTTAAGTTAAGTTTGTTAGTTTAAATTGTTGGTTTTGAGTTAAGAATTAGTTTTCAACTTTAGTTTTTTTTTAACTTGAATTAGGTACTTGAATTTGGAACTTGAATTTGAAATTAGAATTTGAAATTAGGTTCTTGAATTAGATTATTAACTTGAATTACGTTCTTGAATCTTAGTTTTCTTAAGTTAAGCTTTTTTAAGTTAAGTTTGTTAGTTTAAATTGTTAGTTTTGAGTTAAGAATTAGTTTTCAATTTTAAGTTCTTTTTTGAACTTGAATTAGGTACTTGAATTTGGAACTTGAATTTGGAATTAGAATTTGGAACTTGAATTTGGAATTAGGTTCTTGAATTAGATTATAACTTGAATTTGAGAACGTGAATTTGAAATAGGTTTTTGAATTAGTTTTGGGTTTAGTTTTTATACTCTTGAATTAGTTTTCAACTTTAGGTTCTTTTTTGTGAACTTTGAATAATACTTGTTAGTTTAGGATAGACTTGTGAACCTTAATTAGTTTAGGTTAGTCTTGTGAGTTATGTGAATATTTATATGTAAGTATTATTGTTAAGAAAATGAGGAACTTTGAATTAGGTACTTGAATTTGGAATTAGGATTTGTAACTTGAATTTGGAATTAGGTTCTTGAATTAGATTATTAACATGAATTAGGTTCTTGAATCTTAGTTTTTTAAGTTAAGCTATTTTAAATGAAGTTTGTTAGTTTAAATTGTTAGTTTTGGGTTAAGAAGTTTTCAACTTTAGGTTATTTTTTTAACTTGAATTATATAGGTTCTTGAATTAGCTAGGTACTTGAATTTGGAATTAGGTTCTTGAATTAGATTATTAACTTGAATTTGAGAACTTTGAATTTGAAATAGGTTCTTGAATTAGTTTTGAGTTTTGTTTTAGAATGTTGAATTAGTTTTCAACTTTAACTTCTTGAATTAGGTTCTTGAATCGTAGTTTTTTTAAGTTAAGCTTTTTAAAGTTAAGTTTGTTAGTTTAAATTGTTAGTTTTGGGTTAAGAAGTTTTCAACTTTAGGTTATTTTTTGAACTTGAATTATATAGGTTCTTGAATTAGCTAGCTACTTAAATTTAGAATTAGGTTCTTGAATTAGATTATTCACTTGAATTTGGGAACTTTGAATTTGAAATAGGTTCTTGAATTAGTTTTGGATTTTGTTTTAGAATGTTGAATTAGTTTTCAACTTTAACTTCTTGAATTAGGTCTTGAATCTTACTTTTTTTAAGTTAAGGTTTTTTAAGTTAAGTTTGTTAGTTTTGGGTTAAGAAGTTTTCAATTTTAGGTTCTTTTTTTAAATATGAATTATATAGGTTCTTGAATTAGGTACTTGAATTATATAGGTTCTTTTTTAAGTTAAGTGTTAGTTTATTACATTAATGTTAGTTTGTGAACCTTGAATATCTTGCTAGTTTAGGTTAGTCTTTGTGAACCTTAGTTTAGGTTAATGCTTGCTATCATTTCCCTATACTTTTTGATATTCTGACACTTTTTTAAGTTATTGAATAATTTATAGGTCCTTTTGGTGGACCTTTTATGTGTATAGTGATATTATTACTTTGTATTTAGTTTCTTGTTATGATTGAATCTTATTATGAATGTTGTGGCAGCAATTAATGCTTATTTGAGCTGTTTTGAATTAGTTTTGTAAATGGCAGGTGGTGCATATTGAAAATGCAGATTTTTACAGATGGAAAATAATGCAGAAAAGCGACGGACAGGGTCTCTTTTGTCCGTCGATTTTCTGGAATTTTTAAACAAAAATTCCCAGAAAAAGCGACGATGTCCGTCGCTTTTCCGGATTTTTTTTTAAAATACCCAAAAAAAGTGACGGACAACATGGCTTTTCTGGAAAAAATTTACCAGAAAAAGCGACGTTGTCCGTCGCTTTGTTCTTCAAGTTCAAGAACAAAGCGACGGCGTTCGTCACTTTTCTGGAAAAAATAATTAAAAAAATTCGTCGCTTTTTACTTGGCGACGCAGTCCGTCACTTTTAAAGCGACACCGTCACTTTTAAAGCGACGCTGTTCGTCGCTTTTGGAAAAGCGACAGGCCATTTTCCCACGGAAGTGACGCCGTCGCTTTTCCGTCACTTTTGGCCAAAAAAGCGACTGCCAGCGTTCCTTTTGGCCGTCTCTTTTTAGCTTTTTTTAGTAGTGAACGGGCCGGGAATCCTTCTGGGTGGAGGCAATGTGGTCAAATCAGCTTCCACTACTGGATCTTTGCCTTTGGACTTATCAATATCTTTCAGGAGTTTTGAGATTGGCCCTTCCATAACATCAACCCTCTTGCACAACATGTTCAGACTATCAACCACCCCTTCACTGCACTCTTGACCGCCCTGTTGATCATTTCCGGTAGTTTTGTGGCTAAGTCTGCCAGTTGCTTCTCATGATTATGAGTTTTGTCGACCATATCCTAAGACCACTCTTTGTCATAGAGGGTGCGGGGGCATGTGGGTGTGCCTCCGAAGTGTCCCGAGAGGGGGAAGAAATGCCTGCTCTAGCACCAAGCTCATCACTGCTAATCTCACTCAGCTGCTCCATACTTTGCCTCTTGAATCTGGGGGAATCCCTGTCTGTCTTCTTATCAATATCGATGACCCCTATGGCATGAGTGAACTTGTCGCAAGGGAGAATAAGAACATCCACTTTAGCACACAACTTGGTGATCAGGACCGAGAAAGGGAAGGAGTCATTTCTGCGATGAGCTTTCCTCCAGATTACTATTGCAGCCACCTCTCCAAAGTTTATATGCTCCCCCATCATGATAGCCTCAATTATAATGGCACCCTCTTTAGTTACTTTTGGTCATTCTGAGAGGGGAGAATACAGTTGTGCACTAGATCATACCAAAGTCGCGCCTCAAATACCAATGATCTCCTCGGTATATCGCCTCCCATGGTGGACCACACAGGGGTGCCTAGCGCAATGGTGTGAGAAGTCTCTTGATATGGCTTGAACTCAACAATCATTCTAGCCATCAGGGCTAGTGCAGGATCAATTGGGTGTCCTCAATATATAACATTGATTGCAGCGGGGGTGACAAACACTTTCTTGCCTCTAACAGTGACAACATCAAGATTGGGGAACTTGTCTTTGGGGCCTTTATAGCCTTTGGAATCCTGTATGGCTTGGTAAGCCGCAAAGAATTCGTGAACTATTTCTTCATAGTATCCCCCGGGTATATATTGAAATGGCTGCCACCCTCTAGTAGCAAACTGGTGGTGCATATTGGGTAGCTCGTCACCAACCTCTCCTAGATTAAAGCTCTGCTCCACATTAAAAGTTCTGTTTTTATCCCGGGTGTAGTAGGTTCTCATGCCCTCTATCCCAAAGCGGAGCCTTGCTTCATCTGCGGCTGATCTTTGCCTTGCTTAGTTTCTAGGGTTTCTCCTGCTAGAATACGTAGTCTACATCCAAGGATTGTGAGCCAAAAATGAAACAAAATCTACGAAGGGTGGAATGCAACAAATTAGAAAGCAAAGTAGGTGTCTGTTGTCTTGTGCAGACCACATGCGAAACGCACTAGGAAGAGTGCGTGTCGCATGTGCTATCGCACAAGCCAACAGAATCTTCAGGAAATATTTCTACCGAGGTGTGACGCTGGTGTGATCCGCACCATCAGAAGTGCGTGTTGCACCAAGTTTCACCCCTCAAATCAGTGTTCTACACTTTCTTTTCAATTTGGTGCGACACCTTGTGCGACCCGCACGTTAAGATCTATGCATCGTATGCGAAATGCACAAAGGCACAATTGGAATTTTTGGTTCCTTGTGTTCTTGTGAGTTACGCATATGATCTATAGAGCAAGAAGTGCTTCAGCACTTAGCACCACACACAACCAATTCACAATAACAAGAGGGGTAAAGATGGTTCATGACCATAACTTTCGGGTACTCAAACTTCCCCAGATTTCCATTAACACATAACCAACAAGAAAGGACTCAACTACTTCCCTTAAGATGGACGTTACCCCGTCTATCATCGGGAACATAAAGCCCTCTTTGCAATAGTGGGCACCAATAGCATATCAAAAATTAAACTCCTCCCTGCACAAGATCATATAGCCCAACTAGATTTTCAATAAGGATCATGGGCATACAATTAGCAACATTCAACCTCAATTATCAATTATCAATCAAAACCTCATGACTACCGACGACTTGCCCTTAAGAACGACGTTACCCAATCTATCATCGGGTCAAATCAAGCACTAGTCACAAGTGGGTTACTCAGACTTCACCCCATCACAAATATTAAGACTAAACATTACTACTAATCAACATGCATAGTTAAGATTTACAATCTACCAAGTTGAGATTAAGAGAATTCATCATTACAACTCAAAATTGAGGACCCAAAATTTTCGGATATCTCCCAAAATCAACATGGCCAATCTACTAAGCATGTTTCACAATATGAGTTCCCAGCAATCATAAAAAAACTATTTAACATTGGGGAACTTACCACAAGTGAAGATTATGAAAAGAAGAACGAAAATCAAAGCTTTTTGAATTCCAACAATGGTGACCCACATGACCTCCCAGAGAATGACGACGATGACATGGAGAAGATTGGGTGAAAAGAGGAGAAGATTTTGTGGGAGTTTGGAGAGAATTTTGGTGGAGGATTTTGAGAGTTTTGGAGAAAGATGGTGGAAAAAGAAGAGAGAGAGGTGGTTTTGAAAGAAAAAGAAGAAGAAGAGTCGGCCGGGTCATCTCTGTGTCAGATCGATCAATGGGTTAGGTCAATTAAAAATTCAAATTTACCTCTTATGTGCTGCGACATGCGATTCACACCAGGCAAGGTGCGGACCGCATGACGTATCGCATATGCCTTTTTTTCTCCCCTGGGTTTGCCCAGGCATCTGTTTCCTTGTGCGATGGAGGTGCGACACGCACTTGGGCTTGTGCGGTCAGCACAACCCAGTGCACGTTATCTCTATTTTTTCAATTTTTCTCCAGGCCATCTGTTTTTGTATGCAATTGGCTGTGCGACACGCACAATTGCTTGTGCGGTCTGCACAGTCCACCGCACGACACCTTTTTTGCCTTGCTTTCCCTTCTTGAGTTCTCCATTCTATGCATTCCCTACAGAACATCAAAAAACAACAAACAACAACCAAAAACAAAGAAAGAAACTTGGGTTGCCTCCCAAGCAGCGCTTGATTTAACGTCGCGGCATGACGATCCTACCTCAATCCTCATTCATTTTTGGGGTTGTTGACGGTGTCACTAGGCAGCGTTCCCTTCATCCGTGGTTTCATTTGGCTTGATAGGTGGGTCATTTGGGCCTCAAGGTGTTTGATCGAAGCACTATGGGAGCTCACTGTTTGGTGAAGTAGAAACCTCACTCTTTAGCTCACTCACTCCCGAGTTTGTTGTATCCACCTTCTTAAGAACCAAGGACAGCATGTACTCTATCTTGGATTGTCTGAGGTTGCTTGTGCCCGGTTGGTAAAGAGAATCAGATTTGTTTGGGGGATGTAAGGATTTGAGCTCCAGTGATTGAAGCGATCACCATCCTTATCTCTTTCACGCCAATTTTCATCCCTTTCTTTGTCTCTAATACAACCTTGATTCTCCTCCATGCGCAATAATACTCAGGGAGAGAACCCGCCGACACAAAGCATAGCTTACCATCAACCTCAGTCATAAGCTCCACATCATTCACCTTAATCTCCAGTGTACTCACTACATTCACCTTGTTAACACCAGCTCCCATCACATGCTTGGCCATCAAATCAATTTGAGTCATCATTTTCGCCAAAGCTTCATCTCGCTCCTCATCTTTCTTTCTCATTTCATTTGTTAGGATTGTTGAGGGCACTCCCGAAGTTGGCACATCCGCTTCTCTAGTATGCCAAGCTTGATTGGTTTTTGTCATTCTCTCCAACAAAGTCGAGGCTATGGGAAACTCCAAGTTCATGAAGGTACCACCTCCAAGATTATCAGCTACCGATTTGTTCATAGAGTTCAATGACCGGTAGAAGCTTTGGAGCAGCACATTGTCTGACAACTCATGGTTTGGGCACAATAGAAGCTTCTTTTTGAATCGTAGCCAAACTTCATGAAGAGGCTCGTCCGGGAGCTGCCTAAAGTTTGTAATCTCATCTCTTAACTTTATCATTCGAGATGGAGGAAAGAAACTCGAGGTAAATTCCTCAACCAACTCAGCCCAAGATGTGATAGAGTTATTCGGTAATTCTTCCAACCACGTTGTGGCTTCCCTTGTCAAGGAGAAAGGGAAGAGGCGCAATCGGATGGACTCTTGGGAAATATGTTGAAAGATGAACGATTGGTAAAATTTCTAAGAAATTCTGAATATGCTGGTTGGCATCTTCATGGGCAGCTCCACCAAATAAGCCCTTTATCTGAATCAGGTGGAGCATGATGCTTGTCACGTGGAAGACAACATTTCCCACCATGGGGGGTAGGCGGATTGCACCTACACCTCCGTGCATCATAGGCTCAATAGCGTTGGCGTTGTCAAAGCCGCCATTGCTCTCATTGTCATCGGCTTCGTCCATTGCTGGCTTGCTCAATCAACACACAAACAACAAAAAGTAAAAGAAAAAAATACTCTCAAGTTGACTTCATAATAACAATCAAAAACTAGCTAATACTCAAGTCCCCGGCAACGACGCCATTTTTGATAAAGGCTCAAATCGTGCTCTCCAACTAGGAGGTCACAATGATCGCGTAGTCAAAACAAAATTTATAAACTCCCAACGGATGTCGGGGTCGTACCCAAGGGACCTGATTTAGCTAGTGAGAGACTGTGCAAAGCGATTACAAAGTGAGAGTAGTTGTTCAACACAACCAAAGCAATAAAATAGGGGGAACTGGGAGAGTTGTCACTACTAACTCAATTCAATAAAAAGCTATAAGATCAAGATGGGTATACCAAAAAGAACTAGATGACTAGGGGTACATTTTCGATGGGGCATTTGCTATAGGATAGGGTAATCACTAATTTACTTAAATTTTCACCTATTGACACGGGTAGCGTTGGTTATGGGTGTGGAACGTTATCTCTCGATCAACATCCATATATCTGATGATTTCGGTTAGAACATCATTTGGTGTGCTAAATAACTAACCAATATTTGCTTGGGGAGGTCATCCTATCTCTAGCTCGGACCCTTAAATGGGAGATTCTGCGATTGGAGCTATGTCTAGCCTCCAATCTAAGTGGATTCCCAAGTACCCACTAGTAATTTCGCATCCACAACTACAAAATTCTCTCTCGAGCAATTACATAGCCAAGTAAGGTAAATTCATGTTTGCAACCACAAATTTTAGATTAAAACATGGTGAAATTACTAGACCCATATCATATAAACAATTGTAAAAGTGAATTAACAATACCCACACCCATTAGCTAAGAACCCATCATCAATACACCCCTAGACAAGAGAAATTAGCTACTCATAGAAGGGGGGGAAGATATACCAGCTGGGTAAATCAAATTCCCATCCACTGTAGTTGATTCTCAAGTTCTAGAGTCAAATTAGACACACAATTTGTTAACCAAAAGATTGGATTGAAAACCCTCTCTCAATGGAGATGGAGAAAATGTTTACAAGCCAAAAATATCTCCAAGTTCTCTATCTGAAATTCTCTGCAAAAATTGTATATAAAAAATAAGCCTAAAATTGCCTTTTATATGTTCCCAAATCGTCACATAAATTTAGGATAAAATTGCCCTCCGGGTGATGTGTGACGCGACGTGCGATTCGCAAGTCGCAGTGTGCGCGTCACACTCCTGCTTCAGATTCACCAGTGACTTCAGCCGCACAGGTAAGCTTTGTGTGAAGGTGGTGCGTTTCACACCACGGGATGTGCTCATCGCATGGCGACCGCACTCCTTAGCAGAATCTTCAGTCATCTTTGCAGCTTCATGCGGAGGAGGTGCGAACCGCAGCTTGGCTTGTGCGTGTCGCACAACCACCACACCTCCTGGCAGATTCTCCAGCTTTTCTCAACTCTTCCCACTTATCTCCTTTTTGGCTCTTTTTGGGTCCATATCCTTGTTTTTCCTCTTCTATCTAAAGTACCTACATAGACATCAATAAAGGCCATAAGAACCTCTAAATTGATTCAAAACATAGCAATAATTCATGGATATAGGCTCAATAAGTTGGTACATTACCGACTTATCAGGGCCTGATGAACGCTCAAATCGTGCTCTCCAATTAGGAGGCCACGATGATCGTGCAGCAAAACCAAATTTATAAACTCAATGGATGTCGGGGTCATACACAAGGGACTTGACTTAGCCAACTAGAGATTGTATGAGTTGATTTCAAGGCGAGAGTAATTGTTTAAACAAAAATAAGTAAAAAGATGGAGGGAATTAGGAAAGTTGTCACTACTAACACAATTCAACAAAAAGCAATAAAACTAAAGATGGGTGTACCAAGTGATTTAGAAGACTAGGGATGCATATCCGATAGGGAATTAGCTATACGATAGGGTATTCATTAATTCAATTATACTTTCACCTATTGACATGAATAGCGTTGGTCATAGGTGTGGAATGCTATCTTTCAATAAACATCCACATTTTTGATGATTTCGGTTAGAACATCATCGGTGTAATAAACAATCAACCAACATTAGCTTAGGGAGGTCGTCCTATTCCTAGCTCCAACCCTTAAATGGGAGATTCCTGCGTTAGAGCTATTCCTAGCCTCAAATCTAGATGGATTCCCCAAGTATCCACTAGCAATTTCACATCCACAACTATGAAATTCTCTCCCGAGCAATCACATAGCTAAGTAATGTAAATTAATGTTTGCAACCACCAATTTTAGGATTAAAACTTGGTGAAATTACTAGACCCATGTCAAATAAGCAATTATAAAGGTGAATTAACAACACCCACACCCGTTAGCTAAGCACCCATTATCTATACACCCTTAGAAAATAGAATTTAGCCACTCATAGTAGGAGAAGAAGAGATACCATCTGGGTAATTCAAATTCCCATCCATTATAGCTGAATCTCAAGTTCTAGAATCAAATTAGGCACACAATTTGTTAACTAAGAGATTTGGAATGAAACCCTTTTCTCAATGGAGGTGAAAAATTGTTTTCAAAGCAAGAACTATCTCTAAAACTCAGGTCTGAAGTAATCTCCCTACAAATTGAGCCTAAAATGGCCTTTTATATGTTCCCAAGTCATCACATAAATTTAGGACAAGTTTGCCCTTTCGGGAGGTGTGCGGTGTAACATGCGGTTTGCACATCGCCATGTGCGCGTCACATACCTACTTCAACTCGACCAGTGACTTTAGCTGAAATTGTGGGCTTTGTGTGAAGATGGTGCATTTTGCACCACGGGATGTGTGCATCGCACATCGATCGCATTCCTTTGCAGAATCTTTAGCAACTTTGGCAGCTTCATGCGAAGAAGGTGTGAATCGCACCTCGGCTTGTGCGTGTCGCACAACCATCGCATCTCATGGCAAATTCTTCAGCTTTTCTCAACTCTTCACACTTAGCTTCTTTTTGGCTCTTTTTGGGTCCATATCCTTGTTCTTCATCTTCTATCAAAAGTACCTGCATAGACATCAATAAAGGCCATAAGAACCTCTAAATCAATTCAAAACATAGCAATAATTCATGGATTTAGGCTCAATAAGTTGGTAGATTACCGACTTATCAAACCCCCAAACTTGAACTATTGCTTGTTCTCAAGCAAGATACTCACAAAGCAAGGAATGAATTATGCTAAGGCTCAATCAAGGCACAAAAGGCTACTCTACACTAAAAATTTAAGAAAAATAAACAAACAAAAGACTCAAACAAAGGACTCAACTACTATGCTCATCTCAATTTGGACCACCACAAACTCAAGGCAATTGGTCATTTCAAAACCCATTTCAAAAGGTCATCATTTCTCATTTAAAATCAAGGGAATTTGCCATTCAAAACAAGACATTTAAGCTTCTCAAGTCATTGGCATGGACTATCAAGGTTTGCCTTGAGATTCACCATGCAACTTGTCTCATTCATTCCCCTCAATTGAAATAGAGACTCTATGCTTCAATTCGAGTGCATGATGCCACTCACCACAAGAGATAATCCCACTCACCATCATTCAATTCTCAAAACACGATATTATAAGAGAACCAAGAAGACTCTCACTCTCTCAAGGAAGTTCAAGTGCATACGCGTCGAACCATAGGCTTGCCCTTCATGTAGATCGCCACTAATGTAGGGTAGCCAAGCTCGAAATCACCAAGGACTTGCGGGTTACGATGTTGGATAAGGATAAGGTGAGGATATCATTTGGTTCAAGTGACTACACCTCCCTAATGCTCTTTGCTATAATTTCGAACACCACTCATATTTTTCCATTTCAACTTCACCGTATTCCTCCCTCGCACAACCCAAGATTTCTACTTTTTTAACTCATGATCATTCATACCTTATATCACCTTCACTTGGTAGCACCAATTTTTGCTTTTCAATTTGCTCATTGGATTGATATTTTGGAGCAATTTCCAATTTGAAATTAAGATGCTACCTTGCACTTGAAGTTCACTTCCTTTCTTCTCCTCACTTAATCATATGCACCCCCAAACTTAGGCATTTGCCTATGTTGTCTTTTGTTCCCCCCCCAAACTTAGGCTTTTACCCTACTTTTCATTTTCAAGCTATTAGAGAGGATGGGTGCCAAAAGAAAGGTTCCAAAAAGGTCAAGGTGTTGACAAGGTGCCAAAGAATGGTCACAAGCTCAAAGGGGTTCACTAGGATTTGTTGTCATTGGGAAGTCATTTGGCTGAAGTGGCTTACCAAAAAGGGCCTAAGGTCATCTTCCAAGCTCGGTTACACCTAGAATTTTGCCTTAAATCATATTCAGGGAAAGTTCTAGACGACACTTATGCACAAGAATCAAGGTACATCCTCACCACACAAGGCATCATGCCACAAGACTTCATTCATTAGTCCCACAATCAATTGGGGTAAATGACTTTTGACAAGCTATTCTGAGTTCATTACACACTCATTTGTGAGTCAATCAAGCCAAAGCGAGAGTGTGCAAGTCATGACAAGAGAATGCTTTTCCTCAAAAATTCATTCCCCTTCTTCCTTTCATTTTTAAAAAATAAATTACCATGATTTTTTTTGGTGGGCCCATTTCGAGACAAGCACTTACGGACTCAATTCTACACTAAAACTTGGCATTTTCCCTTAAAGTCGCCTCTCAATCTATCATAGGGAAACACCAACCCGATTCGACACACCAAAACAAAAGAAAAGAAAAAGAAAATAATCAAGACTTTTGCTTCTTGGGAAAGAACCGTAGTATTAAGAAAACCCTCGAAGTTTATTTCTACACTACTATTAACAAGGCGATAACCGAATTTGCGCTCATAATTTCATTTAAGAACAAGTCTAAGCATAGGTATTTAGCGCATTTGCAAGGCACGGGCGGTGGAACAATGGGGCATGTAAGACCAACCCGGCACACACTCAATAAAATTCAAGCCCAGTGAGGGCATAATTAAGCTCAAAGTAAAATAAAAACATAATCTAAAACAAAACATAGTCTAAAGGCCCGGCGAGGGCAATGTCAGTCAAAACAAGCATCATGATGTTAATAGTTACATACTCCCCCAAACTTAAAATAATCATAGCCCACAATGCACAAAAAAATAACCAAATAAGAATTAGTGCCAAAAACTCTCTGAGCCGGGTAATGATGATGACGGTGCCTTCTTAGTGAATAAAACTTATGAGGTGGTCGAGATGCCGGTGGAGCTGGTGGTGCCGATGGTGGTATGTAAGCATGTGTTGGATCTAGCTGAAACCCTTCCAGGGAGGAATCGATGGATCCCACCAGACCTCAAGGCGGCTCGAGGGCTCCATAAACCACCTGTCCTCACACGTCATTAACTCATGATACGAGAAACCATTTTTGCTGAAGTCCCCATTTTCTCACATATGGTGTTGGAGGTGCTGGTTGATAGTGGGCGACCGACTCTATATTGTCTGGAGTGATCTCGACTGGTGTCCTATTCTCTTGTATCTCAGATTTGTCTTCTTCATCAGGTCCTAACTTGTGCACCAATTATCAGGAGGGCTAGTACATCTTGTAGGAGAGATCGAGCTTGGGCCCGGTAGGTTAAGATTCCAATTTGCTTCAACAGGCGGGATCATTTTCCTGAACCACTCAACCTCTGTTTCCATAGTTTCTACTCTAGCACATAGTTTGCTCACACTTGACACAACCGAGTTGAGGGCTGACTTGATCGCAGATTGAATCAAAGCTGGGATTTCTCGGGCCAACTTATGCAAAGATTCCTCATTGGTAAGTTGAGAATGCTTGAATAAATCACCTACCCTCCTAAAGACTCGGATTCCTAGACATGGTATCCTGAAGAACTGGGGTAGCCATAAATCCCATAAAAGGCTGGGCAGTCCCAAAACCCCCTAGTTGATGTTGTAAGCTCTCACTCTGAAATCCTGGCGCTAGAGAAAGCACTAAAGCAACAGGCATAGAAGCCTCATCATTGCCCGATGTCGTACTTTTCCTAGTCATCTTAGAAGAAATGGAACAAATAAAGTTTAGAAGTCGATAGATCTAGGAACGCACGATAAAGAGCCAATAATAGGGAATGATTTCTAATAATGCCCCATAGCCTCTTGCAGATAGGATATGGACGTCAGCGTACTGATCCGCGAGACTCTACTTAGACACTTGCTCTAGTACCAATGACACTGGTGAACCTAGAGCTCTACTACCAAGCTGTCACAACCCAATTTCTCAGGTCATGATGGAACCTACAACCCTCCAGTAGGCAAACCAATCTTCGTAGCTCAGAACGGTTAGTAATGGGCTACTACCTAATCAAACACACACACTAAGAATAAATAAGCGGAAGTAGATATAAAATAGAACAATGTGGAAGCAAACAACCTGAATATATACATAAAGAAACTAAACTAACCCAAATAACTGGTATCGATAATACAGGAGCCTTTAATAGAATACAAGTGCTAGAGATAAGAAAATGTACTAGACAACTGTTTATGAATAAATAAAGAGTAACAATGACAAAAGATGAGATATGGTCAAGCCTCGGTCGTCAGGAGGTCACCCTAATCTTGAATATCCAAAGTTGCATGAGTATCCACACGATCAACAACAAAATCTCACACTATAATCTGCACTAGAAATATGTAGAAGTATGGTATGAGCACCAATTGCAAAGCAACGGGTACCCAGTAGGCATCATAGGCTGACTAAGAATATAAGATATAAAAGCAGTAAATAGCAGATAATCAAGAAAGCAGTCACAGAAACAACAGAGAAATCACATATAAGCATGCTATGCTAGTCACAGAAGATATATATATATCACAGAAATAGGTCAAGGAAAGGAGAACGCACCAAGATCCTTGCAACAATAATATATAAAGAGAGGGTTTAAGAAGGATAATAGTATACTGGTAACCTCAATAAAAGAGAAGGAAGAAAGAAAGCAAACAACATAATCATGCTCGAAATAATAATACTATTTAAGAAGTCATGTTAATAACACCATTCTAAAGACAATAATCGGAAAGAAATATCACAGTTACAACCTTAGGATAGAACAAGCTATGCCACAAATAACTGAAAGGCCACTAATCAGAGCCACAAAGAGATAGAACTCGCTAACTCATCAATGATCCAAAGTCCATATAATAAGAACCTCAACAAGCTAGAATCCACTAATCCACCGATAATCTAAAGTCTCTGACAAGTACTACAATAATCTAGCAGTGATATAATCTACCTACAGTCCCAAAGGGCGCCCATACACCCGAGGAACACATACAAGTGAAAACAAACCCTCTGGCATCCCATGCTACCAAAGCGTACACTGAGAAAACAACAAACAAAGATGGATCCAAATACAATATACATGATGTGATATGATATGATGGAACCAGTGTGATGGTAACCATGTATGTACCTACCCCAAATGCCTAAAGGCCTAGTAGGTAGGACCCATAGAGGGACGCACCCGCTATACTTCAACTTCACTGTATACCCTTCCTCCGGCACACTCAACACATAGCCCTTAGTCTTGATTGGTAGGGACCATGGGGTTCCTCGACCACATATAATAAAGAATATGAAATCTGAAAGTATAATTGCCCGGAGTGTATCCAGGTCTAAATCAGTGATCGAAATCTTATAGTACATTCCTGGAGTCTATCCGAGTCTAAATCAGTAGTAGTAGTAGTAGTAATATCAAAACCCTAATAAAGGGTGCCCGAAGTGTATCTGGGTCTAAATGAGTAGTAGTAATCTCAAAACCCTAATGAAGGGTACCTGGAGTGTGTCCGGGTCTAAATCAGTAATCAAAGTCTGAAAACCCCCATAAAAGGGTGCCTAAAGTATATCCAGATCTAAATCTGTAGTAAAAACATGTCTAGCACTACGGCTGAGCTGAGTCTAGTATTAGTGAGAAAACTAGTGGTAAAACCATCATATTACCTTTTTTACTCCAAGAAGGTCCATAAAGTCAGTTTCAAATCCTTTTATAATCATTTATACTGAAAATGGGCCCTCAGGCTATGCAAAGTTTAGAAAACCATTTATAGTAGGCCTGCAGCCAAAACAGTAGTAAAACATGCAGAAAAATCCTTTGCATGAATGATATGATTGCAAACAAACAATAGCCCAATGGCTTATAATCAACCCATTGGCCCTGCACAGGCGCAATCAACTCTATAACACAGATATCCAGCCTAGCCTAGCATCTCGATGTCCGAGACTCGTGAAAATTCTCAAATATCCCACTATCTATGGTCCAAGGCTTATACAAATGGCACACAGGGTCACAAGGGTAATATTATGATACTACAACAAATACTACAAACAACATAGGAAATAATACGAATAGAAGAGATGGACAAGGTCTGGGGTGCCAACTTAGAATACCTAACCCAAGGATGCTAATTAATACAGTTATAAACTATATACACAGAGTCTAAGATAGGGTAGATTGTAACCTACCTGTAGTCTGATGACTAGCTACTGGAATGACGTTATCAAAGCTCAAACTGCTCCAAAAAGCACCAAATCATGAACACACTATCAACACAATATACTATGCATCAAAATGAAGCCAATGGTACCTATATTGCTAATAGAATAGCTGAGTCAAAATTTGGATCACATGCGGGCCCGTGGGCCCCACAACCCAAAGCTGGAAATGAAAAACACCATAATGTTCCCAATATTCTCGGGAGGACATGCTCAAAAATTGAACAAATTTGAATCAACACAAGGGCTCAAAACATCCAGAGAATCAAAAGAAACAAAGAGGTAACTAAACAAGAAAACCAGAAATTAAAGAGGAAACTTACCGGATTAGAAGCTAATAAAAGACCAAGAATCGAAAATATTCAAGCCTCCGAGCTTTTAGAATGATCAAGGTAGAAATATGGAGGTTTAAGGTCAATTTAATGGAGTGAACATTTTGGGAATTTCAGAATTGAAATGAAGAAGAAGGAGAATGGCCAGGTTTATAAGGCTGCCAATGCCCTGACATTACAGCGGCCATGCGAGTGCAAGTGCGCTGGCACCGAGGCGGCTGGCATGTGCAAGCGCGTTGGTGCCAAGGTGGGCTAGCACAACACAGAGGTGCTACCAAGCCAGTGTTGTCTGGCACGCTGCAGTGCCAATCCCTGTATCATGTTGTTGTGAACTGTTAGGCTAAAACTATTACATTAGACATGCCTGGGATGGATAAGTTAGAATGAGAAGGTTTTTATAAGTTTGGTCCTGTGAAAATAATTTCCTTCATTCGTGCTAAGAATCTAGTTGGAAAGGGGTGTTTGGCCTTTTAAGGACATCTTTGGGATGTTAGTTCAGAGGTCCCCTCTATTGATCCAGTTCCAGTAGTGTCTAAATTTCAGGAGGTATCTCTCATCGACGTGCCTGGTATGCCTTCAGATTGGGACATTGACTTTTGCATCTCCTTTCCAAATATCGTCTGAATTGATTCAGCAAATACTTGGTTTTCTGAGTGAGATGGAAGGTACTAGAGCCACGCCTGCTTACCAGTATCTGGGGTTTCATCCTACCACAACATCAGCTCTTAGGATAGATAAGTTGTCACCGATGAAGGATTTCCCTTGTCTAGTTTTATGTCCTATTATAACCAGGATTGAGCATGATATATTGACTATGTTTTTGAAGATGAAACCTACCACCTTTGTTGGTTTTGAGATAGAGGATGCTTTCGAGTTTATTGTTGATTGTTATGAGAGGTTGCATAAGATGGGCATTGTGGAACAGCATGGTATGGAATTTGTGACCTTCTAACTGCATAGTGATGCTAGGTAGTGGTGGAGGGATTATGTGGAATGTCAATATCTAGCTTTACCCTTGTTGACATAGACTCAGTTCCATACTCTGTTCTTAGATAAGTATGTGCCATGCACTTTGCGTGACAAGATAAAGGATGAGTTTTTGGCCCTTGAGCAGGGAAGTATGTCGGTTGCAGCATATAAGGCTATTCATGCCTTGTCCAGATATGCTACTAAGTTTCTTTGAACTGAAGAGGAAAATATCCGCCTCTTTGTGAAAGGTTTGAATACTGACTTGCAGGTTATGGATCTGTAGATGACTTCATCTGGGAAGACTTTTAATGATATTTCTAATGTTGTAAAGAAAGTTGAAGGAGTCGGGCAGGTTGGTCAGGCACAGATTGTAGCAAAGAAGGCCCAGAATGTGGGCAACATTAGCGGATCTTACTCTAGGGGATATGGTCATCAGGCCTATCTAGCTCATCCAATATAGTCAGCTCTGCCAGTATCTATAAGGGTATGTCAGGGACCAGTCAACAGTCTTCAGTCACGAGAAGTCAAGGGGCTTTGATTTCTTCTTCTAGCCGACCTTTACTGGATGGAGGTTCTTTTACTTGTGGTGGTGGCGGTAGTGGGCACTTCAAAAGGCATTCTCCTAATGGTAGGCATGCTATTTTTCAAGGTTAATATTAGTCCAGCGCTATGGTTCCAACTAGTAGAGGTGCTAATGGTAATGGTAGAGGTCATCCACAGGGTGGGCGGGGTAGTTATCAAGGTAACCATGGTGGAAATCAAGGTGGTGGTAATGCAGGGAGAAGTGGTGCTCATCCAGCTAGAGAGGTTGCTTAGATTGATGGTAGAGCTTATTACTATGCCTTTCCAAGCAAATCTTAGGCGAAGGCTTCAGATGCAGTCATTACAGGTATTATTCTCGTTTGTGACCGGATGGCTATAGTCTTGTTTAATTCATGTTCCACTTAATCTTATGTATCTGTTAAATTTTCCTTGGGTTTAGAGAAGGTTTGTGATATGTTTGACTCACTTGTTTATGTATCTACTCTGGTTGGAGACTCTGTGGTAGTGACTCAAGTGTGTCATCCTTGCTCTGTAATGTTTATAAGTTTTTAGACTTTGGTGGATTTGGTGATCCTGGATATGCTTGATTTTGATATCATCCTAAGCATGACTTGGTTATCCCTGTATCATGTTGTTTTGAACTGTTATGCTAAAACTGTGACCTTAGACATGCTTGGCATGGATAAGTTAGATTGGGAAGGTCTTTATAAGTCTGGACCTGTGAAAATAATTTCCATCATTCATGCTAAGAAACTAGTTGGGAAGGGGGGTTTTGGCCTTTTTGGCATATCTTCAGGATGTTAGTGCAGAGGTCCCCTCTATTGATTCAGTTCTAGTAGGTATCTTCCACCGACTTGCTTGGTATGCCTCTGGATTAGGACATTAACTTTTTCATTGATTAGGAGCCAGACACTTGCCTAATCTCTATCCCTCCCTATAGAATGGCTCTGGCTAAGTTGAGAGAGCTCAAGACTTAATTACAGGAGTTACTTGATAAGGGATTCATTCATCCTAGTGCTTTGCCTTGGGGTGCTCCGGTGTTGTTTCTTAAGAAAAAAGATGGTAGCATGAGATTGTATATAAACTACTGATAGTTAAATAAGGTTACCATCAGGAATAAGTACCTTTCTCCTTAAATAGATGATTTATTTGACAAGTTGCAGGGTACTTCAGTATTTTCCAAGATAGATTTGACGTCAGGATATCACCAGTTAAAGATTTGGCCTGAAGATATATCCAAAACACCTCTCAAGAATCGTTATGAAGATTATGAATTCTTACTGATGTCCTTTGGGTTGACTAATACGCCGACAGTATTCATGAGTTTGATGAATGGAATTTTCAAATCTTTCTTTGATTCGTTTGTCATTGTATTTATTGATGACATTTTGGTTTACTCCAAGAGTAAGGAGGAGCATGTAGGTCACTTACGCATAGTCTTGGGTATTTTGAAGGAGAAGCAGCCTTATGCTAAATTCCCTAAATGTGAGTTTTGGATCTCTTATATGTCCTTTTGGGGCATATGGTTTTAGAAAACGAGGTTATGGTAGATCCCCAGAAAATTGAGGCTGTCAAAAGTTGGGCTCGGCCTAACTCAGTGACTGATATTTAGATCTTTGTCAGTCTGGCTAGTTTTTATCGGAGCTTTGTCAAGAACTTTGCCTCTATTACTACTCACTTGACAAGACTACGATAGAAGGAGGTGCCATTTGTTTGGTCTAACAAGTGTGAAAAGAGCACTCAAACGCACAAATTTCTTTTGACCATAGCTACCATCCTTGCTTTCTGTCACGCCCCAAACCATGGGAGGCATGACCGACACCCGGAGCCCCAAAAGGCCGAGGGTGCCAAAATAGAGTGTATCTCTGTTGAACCTGTTGGGGGTCTGAGACCGACAAGGTCTCTAAGAATTACAATTTGAAACACTGAAAGCTCAATAGTAGTTAAGCAACTCAAGGCCGACAAGGCCATACCCAACACTGATGTACATATACACATCTACAAGCCTCTAGGAGTAAGTAAAATATCTCATATCCAGGACAGGGCCCTGGACTACCCATAAGCTGTACATATACATAACCTGGTCAAAATATAAGCTAGACCTCTGACTCGTCAGCTCCAGGAAGAATGGAGCTTACCAAAATGGCTGAACTCCGCAACTCCTACTGAAGAGGTCTATCTGGGTTTCTGTCTGGACCTGCAGGCATGAATGCAGCGCCCCCAGGCAAGGGGGCGTCAGTACGACAATAATGTACTGGCATGTAAGGTAGAAGCATAAAATCAAGTCGCAAGTGGTAAATCTGAACAAGATAAAATATGAAACTTGTAAACTGTAATTGGTAAGACTCGTTAAGCTCTTTCTCCTTTATTCTTTTTAGAACACAACACATGCATTAACTCACGCTACAACTCACTCTTTATAACCCACACTGAACCACAATAGCGCCTCGGCGCACCCTATATTTTATAGCCTCAATATGGCAGTAGCGCCTCGGCGCACACTATGTATGTAATGGCCTCAATATGGCAGTAGCACCTCGGTGCACACTATGTGTATAATTGCCTCAATATGGCAGTAGCACCTCGGTGCACACTATGTATATAATAGCCTCAATATGGCAGTAGCACCTTGGTGCACACTATGTATATAATAGCCTCAATATGGCAGTAGCACCTCGGTGCACACTAACACGCAAACCACGCATAATAAGTGTATTACTAGATTGACCTTCAAAGCTATTCTTGTTATTTATGAAGGTTCATTTAGATAACGTCTTTAGCCTTGGCTTACTAGGTGTGGGAATCAACATACCAAACACATATAAATGGGGATTGACTTTCTAACTTTCCTTGTATACTTTCTAAAGCTTGATTAGAGATCACAATACAAAGAAGAAACTCGACAAAAGGATAACTTACGTTTCGTGCAAAAAGACTCGGATTTTTATAAGAAGGCGACTTGAATCACCATAATGTATAAATTAGTTCCTTAAGACTTGTTGAGTTACCAAATCAGCTCTCTTACAACAAAAGACTCAAATTCCTTCTTTCGGAGATTTAGAGTTCTATTTCTAGATTCATGCCGATAAGGAATAAAGAAGCCTTAACATACCTCGTTCCTTCCGAAGATTGCGCTTACCACAACTTGGACTTTCCTTTATTAAGTTAATATACAACACAAGGGTATAATGAAGCTAATATTAGCTCTTAAACCTGCTGCAACATTCCCAAAACAGTAGCTAAACATTTCCCGGGCAGATTTACGTATTTTGCATTAATTAAAGGTGTATCATCACACCTTTCTCCCCTATCCAATACACATCACACACACACAAACCTACTGCCTCCAATAATACAAAACACATCAAACAGCCCCTACACAACTCACCATGTCGAAATACAATAGCAACACATTGAACCCACGGCTTCCGATCGCCGTCCCGTGAGTTCTTAACAACAATTCAACAACAATTGTCTATCCGAACTGCAATCCAAAAATATGATTATGGGCAGAGTACTTACCACACTTGAAGGGGTGTTTTTATCCTCTTTTTATTGATGCTTTAAAAGCTTAAGTACCCCCTACACATACACCAACAAGAGAAGAAGAAATCTCTTAATTGTTACACCATTTCCATGTGTTAAATCATAAGAAAGGGGCTGCCATAGTTCATGTCTTTCTTACCATAGGATATCCTAGCTATATGTAGTAGATTAATACCAAGATAACAAGTTGTTTAACTCACCTTAAGCTTCAATTAATCTTGGTCTTCTTAGAACCCTAAAGGGAGAGAAGGGCTGCCAAAAGGAAATGAGATAAGAGAGAATTTTCCAGCTTTTTGTGATGAACATTGATCAGCAAAAGGCCTATATAAAGGGACCTTTTTGGCCGACTTTTTTGAGTATATTTGGGCAAAAATGGGTCAAGAAACTTGGGCCAAAATTACCCTTTGCTTGGGCCTCAAAAGGGTTAAGTTTTGGGGCTGATTTTGGGCTTCTCTTGGGTCAAAATGTGGTCAATATTGGTGGCTAACTTTTGTAGTAGTTTGGGCCAGATTTGGTTGTGCTTTGATGGGCCAACTTTAAGCTTCATTTTGGCTACCATTAGGTCTAATAATCCATGGTGTTGCTGCCCGTAATCGGCCCTCGGAACTTAGTTCGTTAGCGTAGGTAGGTGATGCACCTACTTGTCACCTAAGAGCTTAGATAAGTCGAGCAAGTACCTCACTTGTTTTATCTCATTTTCTAAACCCTCCTCCTTATAATTTAACTTAACACTTATATACATTTGACCATTTCAAATTCTAGGCCAAAGTACCCCTTCACAATCTCGAGCTCAAATACCTTCGTCGATATTTACTTAGTCACATAGGTTTTGAAAGGTACGGGGTGTTATAATTCCCCCGGAAGCACATATCACACAAAATCCATGGACTATAACACACGAAAAAACCGAAAAATCCCTATTTCCCGTGCCGGGCCACGTTTGATATCCTAAAACCCCACGTTTGCCCCTCCGAACCAACAAGCGCCATTAAATAGGTCCTCGCGGACGCCCACGAAAAATTTCGGCCAAAATTCCGCCGGAAGCACATATCACACAAAATCCATGGACTATAACACACGAAAAAATCGAAAAAATCCCTATTTCCCGTTCCGGGCCACGTTTGAAATCCTAAAACCCCACGTTTGCCCCTCCGAACCAACAAGCGCCATTAAATAGGTCCTCGCGGACGCCCACGAAAAATTTCGGCCAAAATTTCCCCGGAAGCACATATCACACAAAATTCATGGACTATAACACACGAAAAAAATCGAAAAATCCCTATTTCCCGTTCCGGGCCACGTTTGAAATCCTAAAACCCCACGTTTGCCCCTCCGAACCAACAAGCGCCATTAAATAGGTCCTCGCGGACGCCCACGAAAAATTTCGGCCAAAATTCCGCCGGAAGCACATATCACACAAAAACCATGGACTATAACACACGAAAAAACCGAAAAATCCCTATTTCCCGTTCCGGGCCACGTTTGAAATCCTAAAACCCCACGTTTGCCCCTCCGAACCAACAAGCGCCATTAAATAGGTCCTCGCGGACGCCCACAAAAAATTTCGGCCAAAATTCCGCCGGAAGCACATATCACACAAAATCCATGGACTATAACACACGAAAAAACCGAAAAATCCCTATTTCCCGTTCCGGGCCACGTTTGAAAGCCTAAAACCCCACGTTTGCCCCTCCGAACCAACAAGCGCCATTAAATAGGTCCTCGCGGACGCCCACGAAAAATTTCAGCCAAAATTCCGCCGGAAGCACATATCACAGAAAATCCATGGACTATAACACACGAAAAAACCGAAAAATCCCTATTTCCCGTTCCGGGCCACGTTTGAAATCCTAAAACCCCACGTATGCCCCTCCGAACCAACAAGCGCCATTAAATAGGTCCTCGCGGACGCCCACAAAAAATTTCGGCCAAATTCCGCCGGAAGCACATATCACACAAAATCCATGGACTATAACACACGAAAAAACCGAAAAATCCCTATTTCCCGTTCCGGGCCACGTTTGAAATCCTAAAACCCCACGTTTGCCCCTCCGAACCAAAAGCGCCATTAAATAGGTCCCCGCGGACGCCCACGAAAAATTTCGGCCAAAATTCCGCCGGAAGCACATATCACACAAAATCCATGGACTATAACACACGAAAAAACCGAAAAATCCCTATTTCCCGTTCCGGGCCACGTTTGAAATCCTAAAACCCCACGTTTGCCCCTCCGAACCAACAAGCGCCATTAAATAGGTCCTCGCGGACGCCCACGAAAAATTTCGGCCAAAATTCCGCCGGAAGCACATATCACACAAAATCCATGGACTATAACACACGAAAAAACCGAAAAATCCCCTATTTCCCATTCCAGGCCACGTTTAAAATCCTAAAACCCCACGTTTGCCCCTCCGAACCAACAAGCGCCATTAAATAGGTCCTCGCGGACGCCCACGAAAAATTTTGGCCAAAATTCCGCCGGAAGCACATATCACACAAAATCATGGACTATAACACACGAAAAAACCGAAAAATCCCTATTTCCCGTTCCGGGCCACGTTTGAAATCCTAAAACCCCACGTTTGCCCCTCCGAACCAACAAGCGCCATTAAATAGGTCCTCGCGGACGCCACCGAAAAATTTCGGCCAAAATTCCGCCGGAAGCACATATCACACAAAATCCATGGACTATAACACACGAAAAAACCGAAAAATCCCTATTTCCCGTTCCGGGCCACGTTTGAAATCCTAAAACCCCACGTTTGCCCCTCCGAACCAACAAGCGCCATTAAATAGGTCCTCGCGGACGCCCAAAAAAATTTCGGCCAAAATTCCGCCGGACGCACATATCACACAAAATCCATGGACTATATAACACACGAAAAAAACCGAAAAAATCCCTATTTCCCGTTCCGGGCCACGTTTGAAATCCTAAAACCCCACGTTTGCCCCTCCGAACTAACAAGCGCCATTAAATAGGTCCTCGCGGATGCCCACGAAAAATTTCGGCCAAAATTCTGCCGGAATCACATATCACACAAAATCCATGGACTATAACACACGAAAAAACCGAAAAATCCCTATCTCCCGTTCCGGGCCACGTTTGAAATCCTAAAACCCCATGTTTGCCCCTCCGAACAAACAAGCGCCATTAAATAGGTCCTCGCGGACGCCCACGAAAAATTTCGGCCAAAATCCGTGTCACGACCCGATTTCTCGGTCATGATGGCACCTACAACCCCCGGTAGGTGAACCAATCCCTGTAGCCCAGAACAGCTAGTAATGGCTACTATCTAACAAATAAGAGAACAAGACAAATAAAATGGATAATATGAATGTAAATATATACAAATGCGGAAACTAACCCAAACCCCAAGACCTGGTATCATAGTACAGAGCCAAACTACATACATGGAGTACAAGTAAACCAAAACTATATATACAGATGTCTCTGAATGGAAATAGAGTACATGAAGCAAAAGATAAACTAAAGCTAAGCTTCGATCGCCAAGAGCCCACCTTCAGTCTGAAGTAGTCTTCAATAGATCTCCAAGCACGAATCTCAACGATCTACCGGCGATGGCCCACACTAGGATCTGCACCCAAAGATGCAGGGGGTAGGGGTGAGCACCACATGCGAAGCATAAGGTACCCAGTAGGTATCATAGGCCGACTGGGCACATATAAGATAAAAGAGCAGTAATAGACAGAATAGAAGCAAGTAGTCACAGAAATCAACGAAAGGTACACAGGAACTAGCCCAGAGGGAAATCAACAGAACCACAAATGAGGCTAGTAAGCAGAATATACACACCAAAGGCGCAGGTGAAAGTAAGAAACAACGCACCTGGGATCCTTGCAACAACAGTGTATACCAAATAAGTTTACAGAATGGACGGTATACCGGTAACCTCAAATGTAAGAAGAAGAGAGAAAGAGTAATAATAGGCATGCTCAAGACATGAATCAATACTCAACTAATCATATCAACCTCAAATCCAGAAACTAACACCCTAACAGTACCAATCTCATACTTATCCATAATAGAGAATCATTCTATAAGTAAAAAACAAAAGTCTACCTACAGTCCCTCGGCCGCCCATACGACCGAGGAACACAAACAAGTGAAAACAAACCCTCCAGCATCCCATACTACCGGAGCGTACAATCAGCAAACAGCAAACAAGGGTGGAACCTCGAACCATGAATGATATGATGCATGAAGATCTCAAGTGCCATAGTATCTCTGTATGTACCTCCACCGGCGCCGATCCGGCCCAGCAGGTAGGTTCCATGGAAGGTCTCTGCCCGTATACCTCTACTCCCCCGTATACCCCTCTTCCGGCACACGCAGCTCGTAGCTCCTGGCCCGGATAGCAAGGTCCATGGAGGTCCTCGACCCCATACCAAAACTCAGTATCAGAATCACGTATCAAGATAGAGTCCCAGTCTCAATATCAAGATATAGAACCAGTCTCGAATATGCATGCCCAGACCCTGTCCAGGACTAAAATAGTAGGAAAATATCTGAAAAACCCCTCCAAGGGTGCCCGGGCGTCGCCGGGTCTAAACAGTAAAAAGTCATCTCATGTGCTCGGTCCAACCGAAGCTAAAAATCATCTCAAGTAGTAAGAAAACTCATCTAGTACTCCGGCCCTGCCGAGTCTAGTGATAATCGTAAAACTGATGATTTAAACCACAAGTGAAATCAACCATTTCCAAATCATTTCCATCAAAAACGGGCCCCCGGGCCATGCAAGGTTTAGAAAACAGTGTCAGTAGGCCCAAAGCCAAAACCACTGTAAAACATCGATAAAACCTCTTTATATGCATGGAAATGATATGCTCACACACAACAATAGCTGCTCAACAGCTTACAATCAACCTACCGACCCTGCACAGCCCCACAGCTACTCAGCAAGCATAACCAGCCTAGAAGGATAATTCTATGCCCGGGACATCGCGGACATTCCCAAAATCCCACCGTCTATGTTCCAGAGTCAATAAGGCCCTCACAGGACCGCAAGGGTAAATAAATAAAATATATCGCCAAATACTACAAACAACGGAGGAATAAAAATAGCGGACATGAATAAAGCGGTCAAGGTTTATGGTACCAACCTAATAAACCAACCCAAGGATGCCCATTAATACAATTTTATTCTATATATACGGAGTCTGGGGAAATTAAACCGTAACCTACCTGTCGTCCGATGACAAGCTGCTGAAACACGATGTCCAAGCTCGAACCACTCCGAGAAAATCCAAAACCAAATCGGAATCGGATTCGGATTTGGGACGGAATAACTTGACAAGATAATTAATTAATTAACACAAAGTTTTTCCCTCACAATACTCCTCACGTAAATGAATAATGCTTATGCAGCAACCATGACTTAATAGAATGCTTAAGCAGCAATTTAAAGCAATTGATTCATGTAGTATTATCCAACTTAATGGAATTGCATAGTATGCATACCATTTACTCATATGCTGCCACATAGATGATTGCTGGCCACTCCCTCCACTTACACGTGGAGTGGAGGTGGCACTCACAAGGTGACAAAATGTTATTTTCGTCCCATTATTTATATATTCGGGTATTACGTAAATTCGTGGTATAATAAATATAATATTTTAAATATACCACAATTCATAGAAAACCATTTCCAATAAAACCTACTATATTATAATAATAAATTTAAACATAACTAAATTTCCTATCTCCGTTAAAATATTACGGAGTATAAAAACTTTATAAAATAAATACTTAAACCATTAAAATATTTTGAAAAGGCAACACTAATATAGTTTTTACCAAATTAAACTTTTAAATAATTATTTCAAATACACGCACGATGCTAATGAAGTTCTTAAGTTTAGGCTCGTAATTCGCCTACGCACGATTTCAATTATTCAAGAATTCTCTCGGAATCCTCCCTTATATTTTATCACTGTTTCGGAACTGAAATGGCATTTTAAAACGTAAAATTGAAGCTTAAATCGGGTTAAACCCGACCCGATTCGCGACCCGGTTCGCAACCCCGTTTTCTGCCAGACAGTCCGCGGTAAAACAGTCATAACTCTTTACTCCGAGATCCGTTGGACGTGCGGTTTTGTGCGTTGGAAACTAGACTCGTAGACCTTCGATTTGGTATTTCGGGGGACTTCTAACTCTTTATATATCGGGAGAAAATCCCCGACACATTTGACCCAAAGTTCAGAAAATTGTTAAAGGTCTTACGATATCTTTTGCCGATTTGCTTGACTTCAAACTTAAACGTGGAAATGACCGGAAGGGTCATTACATTTTCACCTGCTGAATTTTCTGAATATTAAATGGATATTTTATTATGTATTCAAGGTGTTTATACTCTCGTACAAGCTAAATGAATTTATTTGAGGAACTTGACGCACTTGTTGGTCTACGATTTGAACTCGTCAAGTCGTGGTAGGACTATTTATGTGCTAAAAAGACAAGTTTTGTGTATAAACTTGAACTTGTATTCTCATTTATTTCTGAAGTATTTTGATTATTGTCTTGTAACTTTTGTTTTCTTTCTCATGGCCTTATATCGATATATTGGTATTTTGAATTATTGTGAGATATTCGTCAATTTGCCCACTTGTACGGATTGCTTAATCATTCTGCATTCTTGTTGGGATTTTGTCCTTCTTGTGGCAGTGACTATGTCACTGTATTGGCATGCCTCATCATTCGGATCTTTGGCCATATTGACTTTATATTTGTGATTCATCTTAATTATGCAAAACTATCCATTTAAGTATGAACTAGAAAGCCATTTTTAATATGGTTCTTGATTCTCTTTATTATTGGGTCTCGGCCCTACTTGATACAGGGCTTTAGCCCTTCCTTATAGTGGATTATTCTTGGTGTGATGGAATGACGTACATATTGGGCAAAATTTGTTATTTGACATCTCGTAAAATAGTTCTATGAACTGTGTTGGCACTTGAGCTTTGAATGTCGATTTTGATACTTGTAATAGATTTGTTTACTTGATTTTCATTTATATATTATATTGATCTGCCAATAATTTAGAAGAGAATTGGATAAATCTATGGCTCCAAGCCCAAACTTTATACACCACTAAGCCTTGTGCTTAGCGATAGTTGTTTTCTATCGTAGGTGATGCTCGGGAGAACAATTGAAGATGGACACCTGAAGTAGACTTTTTGGAGATTTTAGAAGATCATATTTGCATATAGGAATCTATATTTTTTTAGTATTTTTGGGACTTCTACATGATCCATATGTTGCACTAGTATGTGTAAATTTTGGAGGCTTATGTTATGGTAGTACTGTAAAGTTTAAACTTGAATTTGGTATCGTGCAGGCTATTTTGTGGTGTGTAAACTCAAGTCTCGTAATATATTAAAACCACATTTTGGTTTGTAATTTGCGAAATGGAGGAAACTAGTATTTTCTTTAGCATTTGGAAGTTCGAAGATGATGTACAAATGATCCTCAGTTGTGTTTTTTTTTTTAAAAAAAGAATAATGACTTTCCATAAGGTATTATAATTTGAAAGGTCCACCATCGTGAATTGAAACTCCTATATTGTCTTTACTTGGATTATATGAATTATTAGATGTAAAAATATTATGTCTTTGACTCTTTTTGAATGGGCCAAATTCCGCTATATAAACAACGATGATTAATATGTTTTAAATGAAGTCCCTTTTAAACTCTATAGGTGTATATGTTTTTTTTGGGAAGTGGCATCCTCCCAAGATGGTCGCTACAGGTGTTGGTATCAAAGCCTTAGGTTTGTGGTTCTAGGACTTTTATTTGTAACATGTTAGTACATTTATTCTTTTCAGGAATTCTTTGATAATACTCTTTCTTGCATACCAGGGTAATATACTTTGTTTATTCGATTGTGCATATGCATCATGTACATGTCCTTAATGCAATGTGATCTTCCTTTTTGAAGGAATTAAGTTATGGCCTCTTCTTCTATTAGACCTATGGAAGCTGCTCCTGAGGGTTTGGGTAACTCTATTTCCCAATATCACATACTAGAAGGGATTGGAGGGCATCATGTTGATCATAATTACCGTTGTACCAGTGAATCTTGAGTTGGAAACAATCAGGGCGCGAGAGTTGAGCCACATCCTCACATGGGGCATAGTGCTCCTGTTATGAATCCTCATTTTCACCAAATGGTTGATTTCTTTCATCACTTGGCTGGAACAATGCATGACACTAATGAAACAAACTATTAAAATGAGAAAAATGGGTGGAGTTGAGTTCGAAGGCAGTGTTGAACCTACTGATGTTGAACAATGGCTTGAGCATATAGAGAGGGTATTTGAGAAACTAGAGTGCTCGGATGCTGCCAAATTTAAGTATGTTATCTCACTGTTAAAAAAAAGATGCTTATGAATGGTGGGTAAGTGTACCAAATGCCAAAGCAACACCTCTTATGCTTACTTGGGATGATTTTGTTAAGGAATTCAGAATAAAGTATGTACCACCTGCTTATTTTGATGCAAAGAAAAAGGAATTTTTGAACTTAAGACAGCGGAGCATGTCTATTGCTGAGTACCAAAAAATGTTTCTCAGGCTTTCTCGCTATGCTAGAGGAATTATTAATGAAGAGAAATATAAGTGCATACGCTTTGAAGACGGTTTGAATGATTCCATCCGAAAGAATGTGGCAATCCTACAACATGAGAAATTTTGCAAACTAGTTTCAGCTATCCTTATTTGGGAAGGAGTTTATAAGGAAGAAGCGAGTAGAAAGGAAAACAAATTCAGAAGGCCTAAATCAGATTACAAAGGTCCATCCAAAAGAGGTAGGTTTGATAATTTCAGGGCTGGTAGTACTACCAGGTCAGTTCAACATAAGCAGAACAAATTAGATTTTTCTATAGCTAGCACTCCAAATTATGGCTAAGGCAAGACTCATGTACCCACTTGTGCACAATGTGGGAAGAATCACTATGGTACTTGTAGGAGGTATTCTGGTGCATGTTTCAATTGTAGGGCCTTTGATCATAAGGTTAAGGATTGTCTAAATCCTAACCCTTCTCCTTCTTTGCATACTGAAGGCTCAGTTCTGAAACCTACTATTAATTCTCCTCAAGGCAATAGAGGTGCAAGATCTAGAAACATAGAAGCAGCGGGTCCAAGTTGGGCTAATCAAACTAGTGGGTCAAGAGAAACTACACGGGCTTATGATATAAGACAGAGGGATGACCAAGATGGACCAGACGTGGTTGTCGATAAATTTCACTTATTTGGCTTATGTGTTGTTACACTATTTGATCCTGGTTCTACACACTCCTATATTTTCTTATCACTTATTTTTTCTGAAAATGTAAAATCTGTGAGACTTAACTATGATGTGCTTGTTGAAAGTCCTTTGTGTCATCAAGTTGTTTACAATCAATTTTATCGAGATTGTACCTTCATGATTCAAAATCTAGTCTTCCATGATGATTTGGTTGAAATGCCTTTCCAAGACTTTGATGTTATTATTGGCATGGATTGGCTCTATAAATTCCATGCAGTGGTGGATAGTTGGTCAAAACATATGACTTTTAAGGATCCTACATTTTCTGACATCATTGTTCAAGGTGAGAGATCACTAACATCTAATATATTTTCAGCTATCTTTGCAAGAAAGATGATTCATCAAGGCTGTGATGCCTATCTTGCTCATATAGTTGATACACGTTTGGGGAGTACTAGCCTCAAGGAAATATCTACAGTGTGTGATTTTCCTGATGTCCTCCCTTAAAATCTTCCTGGGTTGCCTCCTGAAAGAGAAGTTGAATTTTTGATAGAGCTTATACCTTAAACTACTCATATTTTTATAACTCCCTATAGAATGGCTCCAGCAAAACTAAGGGAGTTGAAATTTAAATTGCAAGAACTTCTTGAGAAAGGTTTCATCCGTCCTAGTGTTTCTCCTTGGGGATCACCTATCTTATTTGTAAAGAAGAAAGATGGCACTCTTGGGCTTTGCATTAACTATAGACAATTGAATAAGATAACAATCAAGAATAGATATCCACTGCCTAGGATTGATGATTTATTTGACCAGCTGAAGGGTGATAAATTATTTTCAAAAATTGATTTGAGGTCGGGTATTACCAACTGCGGGTAAGAGATCAAGATGTTCCCAAAACTACCTTTAGAACTAGATATGGTTTTTATGAATTTTTTGTTGATGCCATTCGGGTTGACGAATGCTCCTGTGGTGTTCATGGATCTAATGAATCAAGTATTTAAGCTCTATCATGATCAATTTGTGATCTTCTTTATAGATAATACATTAATATATTCCAAGAATAGTGAAGATCATGATAAACACCTTCGTATTGTTTTACAAATTTTGGGGGAGAAAGAGATTTACGCTAAGCCTTCTAAATGTGAATTTTGGCTTAGTAAAGTGGCTTTTCTAGGACATGTTATGTCAGCTGAAGGTGTGAAGGTTGATCCTAGTAAGATTCAAGCTATTGTTGAATGGAATCCACCCAAGAGTCCCACAGAAGTAAGAAGTTTCTTAGGCTTAGCAGGATACTAAAGAAGGTTTGTGAAAGGCTTCTCCATTATAGCTTCCCCTATGTCTGATCTTTTTAAGAAAGAAGTCAAGTTTACTTGGGATGAAAAATACCAAGAGAGCTTTGAAACTCTCAAATCCTTGTTGACACAAGCTCCTATACTGAATCAACCAACTGAAGGTAAAGAATATGTGATTTATAATAATGCTTCTTATCGTGGACTCGGTTGTGTTATCATGCAAGAAGGAAAAGTTATATCTTATGCCTCTCAAAAATTGAAACCACATGAATTAAATTATCCTAATCATGATTTTGAACTAGCTGCTATTGTGTTTGCTTTAAAAATTTTGAGGCATTACTTATACAGAGAAAAATGTAATATATTTACTGATCACAAGAGCTTAAAGTACTCGGGTACACAAAAAGAACTGAACTTGAGACAACAGAGATGGCTTGAACTCATCAAAGATTATGACTGCACAATGACTTTCATCCGGGAAAAGCCAATGTGGTTGCAGATGCCCTAAGTCATAAATTTTCTGCAAGTTTATCATTAAGTCCCTTGCCCTTGCTTCTTGAGTAAAGATCCATGAATGCTTCTTTTGCACTTAATTCTGATGGTTCATTTGTTGCTAATCTGAAAATCAAGCCAATATTACTTGAACAGGTGAAAGAGGCAGAACAAATAGATGAGAAGCTTGCAAGATTGATCAAAGAAGTTCAAAATGGGGAAAAACTTGATTTTACATTAAGGGAGGATGGTGCCCAATTTTATCAGAATCGGTTATGTGTTCCTAATGATGAAACTTTTAGGAGAGAAATTTTGAACGAAGCACATACTTCACCATATACAATGCATCCTAGAGGCATGGAAGTGTACCAAACTATCAAAGAACACTATTAGTGGAATGGTATGAAGAAAGACATTGCGGAGTTCATTTCGAAATGTTTGATTTGTCAACAAATAAAGGTTGAACATCAAGTACCAGCTGGTTTGCTTCAACCCTTGTCGATACCCGATTGGAAATGGGAGAGAATAACTATGGACTTTGTTTCTTGACTTCCTTGTACTCAAAGAAATGATGACACAATTTGGGTTATAGTGGATAGGCTAACAAAGAGTGCTCACTTCTTGGCAGTCATACTGGATTCCTCACTTGAGCATTTAGAAGAATTATACATTAATGAAATTGTAAGACTGCATGACATTCCCGCTTCTATCATATCTGAATTGAGACCCGAGATTTACATCTAGATTCCGGACAAGGTCGCAAGAAGCTTTGGGCCCTAGGTTAAACTTTAGTACTTCTTTCCATCCCCAGACAAATGGCCAGTTTGAAAAGGTAATACAAGTTTTTGAAGATATGCTTCGAGCCTGCATTATTTAGTTTGAAGGTAGTTGGGACAAACACTTGGCCTTGATAGAATTTGCTTACAATAACAAATAAAGTATTGGCATGCCTCCTTATAAAGCTCTATATGGAAGAAAATGCCAGACACCTCATTGTTGGAGTGAAGTTGGTGAACAGAAACTTATTGGTCCTGACATTGTGAAACAAACAGAAGAAGGTAAGAATAATCAAGGATCATTTGGAAATTGCTTCAGACTGACAAAAGTCTTATGCTGATCTTAAGAGGCGTGAAATTGAGCACCAAGTTACCGATAAGGAATTTTTAAAGGTTTCTCCATGGAAGAAGATTATGAGGTTTGGCCAAAAATGAAAACACAGTCCTCGATTTATTAGACAATATGAAGTACTTGAGAAAGTTGGCCCAGTTTCTTATAAGTTAGATTTTCCACCTGAGTTAGACAAGATCCACAACATCTTTCATATTTTTATGATTAGAAGATATCACTCATATCCGTCTCATGTTCTCCCTGTTGAGTCCATCGAGGTAAATCCTGAAATGATATATGAAGAAGAACCTATCCAGATCTTGGCATGTGAAGTAAAGTAACATAGAAACAAGAGAATTCCATTAGTAAAGGTACTTTGGAAAAATCATTCTGGCAAAGAAGCCACCTGGGAGCGAGAGGCGGACATGCGAACTCAATATCCGCATTTGTTTCAGGACTAGAATAAGGTTAATTTTGGGGAGAAATTTCTTTAAGGGGGAGAGAGTTGTAACACCCCAAAATATCTAAGCTAACATTTGCACATCTTTCTGCCCTTTCTTGATAAAAATGATTAGTCTCTACTTCATGCTCCCTAAACTTGAATTTTTGCGACATTTGAAAAGTTGCTTGCCTTAAAGAAAGACGGTATTTTAGGAAGTTGTATCGGGGTATTTATGTAAACTACTACAACTATATTTATATCCAAAAAAATATTAAATACATGACATATTTAATGATTGGGGCTGCCAACTTTAATTTTTTGGGCAGCCACCTTTTCAATTGTTATATATCCATGTTTGTGTGTAAGATATTACACCTCCTCTCAAATTTAGGTTACTTAAGGCTAAGTAAACCCCCTGAACTCTCTTTCAATATTATTTCCTCACAAAATTTCCTATAACAACTTGTTCTTTCAGCTAGAACATAAGACAAGCCCTCTCTTGTGGTAAGTGTGCAAAACCTGTATTTAGAACTTTGTGGTTGTTAGTAATATTATCATATCTTGTTGTGTAGATATCTGTTTTGAGTGATAAAATATGCTTTGGAAATCCAACACACATCTATACAACTCTTATGTATATATTAAAATCTGGTTTTGCTGTTAACGGTTCAAAAAAGGGAACCCAATAGAGGGGAGGTTCTTCCCAGTTTCTCTGATTTAGAAACCATATATGTACAGCTGTTAGTTTTTTGAGCATATCTTTTTGTACGAAATATATTTTGCGATGGTTTTTGACTCCTTGTTACCCTAAGACATGTAACTACAACGTTTGTGAAGATTATAAAGCTTGTCTTTACTGCTTACCTATTCGAAACTGAGTCACAACATAAGGCAGTTAGGCTGTCCAGATTTACTATTTTGGGGATTTGGTGTGATTTGCACAAACTAGGCTCACTTTTGATATCTATCTTGTTCATTTTCACCTGCTAAAATTTCTGAATATTAAATGGATATTTGATTGTGTATTCAAGGTGTTTATACTCTCGTACAAGCTAAAGGAATTTATTTGAGGAAGTTGACGAACTTGTTGTTCTACGATTTGAAGTCGTCAGGTTGTGGTAGGACTATTTATGTGCTAAAAGCCAAGGTTTGTGTATAAACTTTAACCTGTATTCTCATTGCTTGCTGGAGTATTTTGATTATTGTCTTGGAACTTTTGATTGCTTTCTCGTGAACTTATATTGATATATTGGTATTTTGAATTATTGTGAGATATTCTTTAATTCGCCCACTTGTACAAATTGCTCGATCATTATGCATTCTTGTTGGGACTTTCCTTATTGTGGCAGTGACTATTTCACTGTAATGGCATGCCTCTTGATTTGGATGTTTGGCCATCTTGACTTTAGATTTGTGGTTCATTTTAATTATGAAAAACTATCAATTTAAGTACGAACTAGAAAGCCATTTTTAATATGGTTCTTGATTGTCTTGATTATTGGGTCTCGGGGCTACTTGATACACTGCTTCAGCCCGTCTAGATATTGGATTATGCTTGGTGTGATGGCATGATGTACATATTGGGTAAAATTTATTATTTGACATCTTGTGAAATAGTTCTATGAACTGTCTTGACACTTGAGCTTTGAATATCGATTTTGATACTTGTAATATACTTGTTTACTTAATTTTCATTTATATGTTATATTGAGCTGCCAATAATTAATAAGGTAATTGGAGAAAGCTATGGATCCAAGTCCAAACTTTATACACCACTAAGCCTTGTGCTTAGAGATAGTTGTTTTCTATCTTAGGTGACGCTCGGGAGAATAATTGAAGATGGCCACCTGAAGTAAACTTTTTTGAGCTTTTAGAAGATCACATTTGCATATAGGCATCTATATTTTTTAGTAATTTTTGGTCTTGTACATGATCTATATGTTGCACTTGTATGTGTAAATTTTGGAGGCTTATGTTATCATAGTACTGTAGAGTGTAAACTTGAATTCGGTATCGTGTTGGCTGTTTTGAGGTGTGTAAACTCAAGTCTTGTAAAGTATTAAAGCCATATTTTGGTTTGTAATTTGTGAAATGGAGGAAACTAGTATTTTCTTTAGCATTTGAAAGTTTGAAGATGATGTACAAATGATCCTCACTTGTGTTTTTTAAAAAAAGAATAATGACTTTCCATAAGATACATGCTCGATTATAATTTGAAAGGTTCGCCATTGTGAATTGAAACTCCTATATTGTCTTTACTTGGAATTATATGAATTATTAGATGTCAAAATATTATACCTTTGACTCTTTTTGAATGGGCTAAATTCCTCTATATAAACAACGATGATTAATATATTTTAAATGAAGTCCCTTTTAAATGCTATAGGTCTATATGTTTGTTTTTTATTTTGGGAAGTGGCATCCTCCCAAGAGGGTCGCTACAAAAATAGTAATTAAAATTAAGTTATGAAGCCAAGCATGTAGAATTAGATGGATAATAAACAAATAGACCAAGACTAATACCCAAAAAAATATGTTTGAAGAAGTTGAGTTTGATTTCGCCGAGTCAAAATCCCAAAAATGTGGAGCCAAAGTAGGCTGCCAGCCAATTTAAATGGAGCAAACACCAAGAAGTAAAATTTTGTGGAGGTGCAGGCTAAAGTATGGAGACCTTTCTCTATAAATGTGGAGACATTTCAGAATTATGGAGTCTTTTTTAGATTTTGCAGAGATGTTTTAATTTTATCTAGACATTTTTGGCAGCATTTGGGCTGAATGTTGTAAGATGTAGGCTGGTTCACTCAGTGAAATTTTTCGTGGAGACGTTTCTTGGAATTTAGCACTCATTTGGGCCCACTTTAACTACTATTTACCATATTGGTGTCAAAAAGATCTTCTTGCACTTTTGCAATTAGAGATTTTGATCAAATGTACCATATTTTTCTCTTCTTCCTCAAGGATATATAAAGATCTTCAAGAAAGAATGTACATTAAAGTTTCAAATACCCTTGGAATCTTCTTGGAATCATCTCAAATTTCATTTAGCCTCTGCTTAAGATAGAGAACAAACCACAATACTTTTTAAGCTCTAAATCACACTAAATTTTCAAGACCAATCTTCAAGTTCTTCAAACCTTTAAACTCAACAATGGTAAATCTTTAAATCACCTCCAAATAACTTAAAATAATGGATTTAGAGTCGAATAACACTATGGTACCAGAATCTAGTGTCAAAAACAACAATCAAACATATATTAAAGCATATTGTTGATTTTTTGGGTTTTTTTTCATTTATTTTTTTAAAACCCAAGACTAGATTTGTGCAAACAAATCTATACTTAGATTTGATATCAAATGACAAAATATTAAAATGGGGAAAATGAAACCTAAATTCAAAGAACAAGAATTAACTAGATGATAGATAGAATGACACAAGAAAGGCAAAAACTGACAATAATAACTATCGAAAACTAAAACTTTCAGTTATGCATAAAAAACAAGCACCAATTCTCTTAGACAACCTCAAGAGGAAGAACTCAGAAAAGTAATATTTCTCTATGATGACCCTCAAGAGGAATAATTCCTCATGTAGGAAATCTTATCAACATTGTCTAGCAACCATGGCCTTAATCCTCAAATCTCAAGAGTTTTACTCAATTCATGAGAATTCAACATAACAAAATAATTTACCTTGTAAAAAGACTAAGGCATGTATTTAAAGTATTGCTTTTGCATACATACCCAAAAGTGTCCTTAACAAAAATTGAAAAAATAGCCAAAAAAATGAACTTCTAATCTCAAGATGGGAAGATAGCTCCGAAGTAATTTCCCAAGATCATGATGTGATTCAAGATAAGAAGGAACCCCTAAATTGTTGACAAGGAACCAGAAGATAGGATATAGACAAAAGTAAGGCCATAATAGATAATAATAGTTATATAATAATTAAAATCCTTTATTATGAATCCAAACATAAGAACTTAATATATGAAATAACCCTCAAGAGGATGAAATCATCATGAAAGCAATATATCACTAAGATAACCCTCAAGAGGAAATGATTCCTCAAGAAAGCAACCTTATCAACATTTTAAGCAACCAAGGTCGCAGCAACACTCTCGCTAGAGTTTCACTCTTCCAATTCATAACATCTTAAAATAATCTGCCTAATGAAAAAACTAAGGCAAGTATTTATAGTGTTGCCTTTTCATATATAGCCCAAAAGTGGACTTAACAGTAATAGAAAAAATATCCATAAAAATAGACTCCCAATCTCATTAAATGTTCTCTCATCAAAGTAATCTTCCAAATCTCAAAGGTCATCACGTGTCAATCTTCCATGAGCTTCAAGTTTTCTTCTTCATGATCATGGAGAGTATAGCTTGAAGATGTGTACATGAAGTTCCTTTTGGTTGAAGAGAATGTTCTTGATCCTCAAGCCTTAATTTTAAGCTCCTTCAAAGCCCCTGACATAATGACTTGATATGATGCTCTAGGACACCAAAAATTTCATTGGTATACATGCATCATACGGGTGTTATAATGCGGATCGAAACATTTTAAATTTGGAGTTTATGGTTGGAGAGAAGATATTGTTTAAGGTGTTGCTCATGAAGGGTGTTATCAGGTTTATAAATAAAAGCAATCTCATCGCAAGGTTCATTGGCTCTTTTTAGGTGTTATAGCACATTGATGGGGTGTCTTTTGAGTTAGCTTATCTCAAGTAGTATTCACTTTTCATATGGTTTTTCACGTGTCTATGTCAAAGAAAACCATTTTGATGGCTCCTATGTGTTTCCATAAGACTCGGTATAGTTGGATCAAACTTGGTTTTAAAGGAGTAGAGTATAGTTATTTTTAATAGGCAGATCCAAAATTGAGGTCAAAAGTGATAGCAACTGTAAAGGTGCAATGGAAAAATTGTCTAATAAAAGAAGCGACTTGGAAGACTGAGTTGGACATGTGAAGCAAATATCCCCAGTATTTTTACCATGCAAGTACTTTCTATATGTTTGTATTTAAAGAAAATGTGTGTTTTAGTTGTGGATGATGTAATGACCCTCATGGTTATTTTGTGATTTCTTTCTCATATTCCCTATTTAACCCTTTTCATAGATTTTGTTAGATATTTATGACTTGCGAGGATAGGTGGCATAATTCCTGAGGTGATCGAATGTATTTTGGTAAAGTTTTTTAATTTTGGACGGAAGTTTGACCAACGTAAACATTATGGAGTTGACGAGGTAAAAATTGTGTTTTAATAATTTCAGTAGGTTTAGAGGGTAATTTACAATCTTATTCAAGGTTGGGAATGGTTCTCGAGGCATTCAATAACATTTTTGACCCTTAGGTGGGAATTCCAATTTTTTCTTAAATTTGGAGTTTACCATGGGTGACATTTGGTTAAGACAAACTTGAAATTATGATTTGATGATTCCAACAGTTTAGGAATGTATTTTATTATTGATTTGAATATTGGTTTGTATTTAGGAGGTTTTGAATGATTTCTAAGGGTTGAAAAGAAGTTTGGGTCGGATTTGATTTGCTAGTTCAACTACATCTAGTGCAATCGCACTTTCAACACTTTCCCCGCTTTGGTGAAGAAGCTCTACTTTTGTGAGTTTGAGAGGATTCGAAGAGGTATGCTTTTGTGAAGTTTAGTCATTTCTAAGGTCCTTCCCCTTGAAATTTTGTCCATTTTGACGAAGGGTGCAATGTGCACCAGGGATCACTCCTATGAAGGGTTCACGCATCGGTAATGTTGCACCTCTTTGCATCTTTTGCTTCTACAATGTTGAGGCACATAAAATTTTTTGATAAAATTTTGTCGGTAGATTTATTTTATTGATAATCAAGAATTCTAAAAAGAAGGAAAAAATAGGAATGGGCCAAAGGTGACCCAAAAAAAAAGCATAGAATAGAAGGCATAAAAATCCCAACAACCCAGCCTAAAATCAATCCAAAAATGGTAAAAAAAGAGATAAATCATATCTCTTTATTTCTCTAGATACTACTTGCATTTTGTTGCCGAAGCTCAGTTGGCTGCTACAATGGTGTTTCTATTCTTTCTGTCATGTTGGTCATCTTTTCTAATAACTCATCCTCCTGGCATCTCCGACAAACATAGGTAAGTGTTTATTGAGGTTTTCCATGGTACTTGTTATTCTTCCTTTTTACTCTTTCTAGAATGAATCTAGTGTTTCTTGTATCTCCTTGGTTATCAGATGGCTCTTCCCATAGTAGATACTAATTCTTAGCTCAATGAATCTGGACTAAGTTGTTTTCAATTGCCCTACCTCTTCATGTGAGTCACTTCTATTCATTTGCTTTTTTGTTTTATAGAGTATCCCCTTTGAGATGTATATTTATCCTATGTTCTACTATAGGTATTGTTGTTCCAATAGTGTTCTCTCTTTGATTGTTTCAAGGATTGCTTTGGGATTTGGCCTTGTGAACTTGCAAAATGATCGTCCAACCTTTTATGTTTGTTGTACGACATCCTTGTAATAGTAGATTTTGGTAAAGATTTACTTGAATACTTTTATCCATTCGATGTTTGCTAGAGATCTATTATTTTGGATAAACCTCATATGAACCCTGTCACACCTCGAGGTTACCCCCTAGGAATAACACGGGACTCGGGACCATAATTGCCCCAAGCTAATCCTTGGTCATAGCATTCTCAAGCATAACAAACGATAACCGAAAGAATAATAGATAAATTCGAAATCACATAAATGGATAATCCAAGTCAAATGGAAATACAAAGCCCAGAAGGAGATTCAAAGTTGTCTATGTATAAAAAGCCTCTACTCAACATAAAGAGTTGCTAGGACAAGACCCTAGCTAACCCAAAGTACGGAATGAAAAGCTAATACAAGCTAAGAACATAACTAGTCCTCGACCTAAGAGTACTCACCAACAGCTGCCTGGCAGTGGCTGGGAAACTCTAGCAACAAATCTGAGGAGGTACACCTGAATCTGCATTATCAAAGGATGCAACACAAGATATGCGTCAGTACTATAGGATGTATTGAGTATGAGCGACATGCGTAAAATATGAAAACATGCTTAAAACATAATTAAAACTTGAGTTCATGCATAATCTAAGATATCAAAGGTACATATCATAATTTGAGTAATAAGCATGAGTTCGTAGTCATAACCTTAACATAAGATATCATACAACTTAGAAAACTTGAAATCATTTATACGAGAGTTTCTTATAACCGACATTAGACCATGTGAGCTACATGGAATTTAACTATATAACCCTAGTTAGCAAAGCTGCCTTAATGCCTGCTAAAACATAGGACACCATTATCAAGATATGGATCCACTCACATAAGCCCATAGGGCACTTCATTTGATAACCTACACTAGCAACGTAGTTTCAGGACTTGGGTAATCGAACCCTCGTCGGTCGGTGCTAAATACTACTCCCAAAACATATGCATATACCTCATAATTTCATAGTGGTACAATCTCATGCCAACTCTTGTTTGAAAACACATTGGGCATCTTACAATTCTCATAGCTTATTTAGACACATCTAGATACCAAAACCCTTATAAAACATAGAGACATATCGTATGTCATGTTGTTCATACTTGAAAATCATTAAAATTTAGCATAGCCATAATTCAAACATACCTTTCATACTTAAATCATACTTGAAGAATTAGTCATGCAATTTCATAAATACATAAGGACATGTTATCTAAACATGTAAACATTCACTTGAAATCATACAATTCAATGGAATCATGCTAGAATTCAAGTTCAATGCACGGGATTTTGAAACCAATTAAAGAATCTTAATAAAATCATAGATAAACCATAAGAAACCATAAAATTGATGCATAGAAACTGATTTCATAAGTTTTCCCCCAATTTAGATCAAAACCCTAATTTCACAAGTTCATAATTATCAAAATAGGATTTGTGGTTTTGGACACAATGGTGAAAGGAAGCCATTGTTAAATACCCACATACCTTGATTGGAGTTAACCCACTAGAATGAAAAGACATAGGAGACTTGAAATTGAAGCTTGAGACCTTGAGCTAGAGAGAGCTTCTTTCCTTTTTTGGAGGTGAATGGAGGATTTAGAAGAGACTTGGGATAATAAGGGTAAAAACCCTTCTTGAAATAGTCAAAATGACATCACTTAGGAGTTAAAAAGATGGATAATGACTAAAATACCCTTGGGAAATAATTAAGAAAAGTTGTAAAATGTTGACTACCAGTTACCACGGGTGGATTTCACGGACCGTAGAAGAAACCATGGTTCGTGGTTTCCATCTGTGGTTTCTGGCCAAACTAACAAGCTGCAGAAGCATTTCTACGGGTCAAGAGGATGGACCTGTAGAACAAACAATGCGTCATCATTTAGAAGTCATCGTTGATGGGGACCTAGCAGATCACTGGATCGAACCACGAGTCAAAACAACGATCCGTCATTCAAATGATGGGTCATAGAAGCGAGTCTTGAAACCTGAGGGACTTGCCACTCCTCTGATCTGTGTTCCACGAGTGTATAGGACAAACCCGTAGTTTGAACCACAGTCCGTAGAACCCACTCATGGTTCCATACCTGAGCCTGAACCAAATAGATAGGAATCGTGGTTCCATTCTAAAAGCCATGGTTCGAACCACGGTCTGTGGTATGCACCCATCATTCCTGAAACATGGAATTTTTCTGAGATTTCAACTTAGATAGCTGGTTTCATTTGCGGGGTGTTACAATATCTCCCATGTAACGCCCCGAGGTTACCCCCTAGACGTAACACATGACATGGGACCACAAGTGCCCCAAGCTAATCCTTGGTCATAGCATTCTCAAGAATAACAAAAGATAAGCGGAAGCATAATACAGACTGTGGCTATAACATAAGAGTTGCTAGGACAAGACCCTAGCTAACTCGAAGTATAGAAGTAAATTTAACATAAGAAAGATCATAACTAGTCCTCGCACTATGAGGACTTACCAAAGATGGGCGTGTGTGGCCGGGAACTCTAGCCACGAAGATGTGAAGGGACACCTGAATCTGCCTCATCAAAGGATGCAGCGCAATATGCGTTAGTACTATGGAATGTACTAAGTATGTGGGATATGCATAGGTCATGATAAAAATATACTTGGAAGCCTGTTAAAAACGGAGATCATGCATAACTTATGGTAAAACATGCTTAAATTATCCTTGAAGATGAAATCATGTGGTAATAGTAAAATCTGTAATGTAATGACTCAATGCAATATCATAAGCTAAAAACATAATCATAAGTAGTAAGTCTGAAATCTGAAAGCAAAGAGTCAATACATTTTTTTAAAGCGTAAATTATTTCTGTGGGAGGTACTATAACCGACATAGACCATATGAGCTACATGGAATTTAATGTATATGCCCCATCGAGAGGACCCAATGTACCTTTCCAGGGGTACAAAGGCATGACTGTAACGTGATCACCTTAAACTGATGCCCAGCACGGGATTTAGAACCTACGGGGGCAACATAGTTCTGGGACATATGGGTACTCTCAGCCGTCAAAGTCGGTGGTAATACTACTCCCAAAACATACATATAGCTCATATAATACCAGTGACATATATGATGCCAAATATGATTCATAACCAATGACATATCTGAAGTCAAAGCTAGTTAATAACCTGGTGACATATCTAATGTCAAAACTATTTAAAAACCCAATGACATATCTAATGCAAATGCAAAACAAATGACATACATAATGCCAAAGCTATTTTGAAAAGCAAAAGACATATCGGATGCTATGCAATTCAAAGTGATAATCTGAAGGCTTAGATTATCCATAGTTCAAAACATGCTTTTCGTTTCAATTTCATGTTTAAAGAATCATACATGCAATTTCATAAGTTCGCAAATGCCATGATATCTAATCATGCTATCTTTCTCTTGAAAACATGTAAATTGATGGAATCATGCTAGAAATCAACTTTCATGTTTGGGATTTCAAAGCCAAAAGGGAAATCATAATCGAATCATGAGTAATCAATAAGAAACCATGAATTTAAACATAGGAACTGATTTCATAAAGTTTCCCCAAATTTTAGTTTAAAACCCTAATTTCATAGCTTCATGATCTCAAAATAAGACTTGGGGATTTTGGGCACAAGGGTGGAATAAACCCATTGCTAAATACCCACATACCTTGGAAGAAGATAACCCACTTCAATGGAAAAGAACTAGGAGGCTTGAACTTGAAGCTAGGAGACTTGAGCTTGAGAGAAACTTTGGAGAGAAATCTTCCTTTTTGGGAGAAGAATGAGGAATTTAGGAGAGAATTAGGATAATATGGGTGAAAACCCTACTAGAAATAGTCAAAATGGCACCACTTAATAGTTAAAAAGGGTGGAAAATGACCAAAATGCCCCTGCACTTAATTTAAGAAAAGCTGGAAAAATTGTTGAAGTCAGTGACCACGGGTTGGACGACGGTCCATCGTCTAGAAGGACAGACCATCTAAGGGAAACATGGTTTGACTAAAAGAGTCTGGGGGCTACTGGACCTCAGGGATTACGGTTGGAACGACGACTCATCGTCCAGAAGGACGGGCCGTCCTTTGACTCATCATTTCTGGCACTTGGAAGATATGTTTCTGAACTTAGGATGACGAGTACCAGGAAAGCTGAGAAGACGGTCTGTCATCCAGAAGGACGGACCATTCTTGGAAACGTCCTTTCTGGGACACTCTGAGGGGTATTCTAGAGATGGAATGACGGGAGCACATGATTGGCCTGTGCTTTCGAATGACAGATCGTTGTCTGAGCCTTCGTCTGTGGAAACTTGAAATTTTCTGAGATTTTTAACTTAGATAGTTGGATATGTGTACGAGGTGTTACAATATCTCCCCCTTGGGATCATTCATCCTCGAATGAAGGCTAAACAAGGGAAACATAGGAGAAAATAGCCCAACCAACATCATAACATAGAAATCAAGGGTTAATCATGAAAGATGAACTTCTTGACTTGCAAATATGATAATCTAACCTCATAAAACATGTATGCATGCTAGGATCATAAGGGAAACCGGTGGAATAGAATCGGGGGGACATACTAAGGATGGTATTCCTTTCTCAAGCTGAAACTGTATCGAAAAGAAAAGGATGAGGGTACTTGGCCTTCATGGATGATTCTTCTTCCCACGTAGTTCCTTCAATTGAGTCATGAAATCTGAAGTACCATCATGGTAACCAATTTCTGATTGAAATACAACTGAGCAGGTTTCATGAGACACATATACATGCTGATGATGTAAAAATGACTAACATGATAGGAAATGGATATCCAACATTATAACTCGTCTTGGATGAGAGTAGGAACTCAACTAAAACTCACAAGGAACGAACATACTCTAGAAATCGCAGTTAACCAAAAGGGACACCAAACTGAGAGAAGTAGATATACGGGGAAACTATTCTCTTCTGAATACCACTCCTACCATTTGTAACTAACAACCTCAACAACGCACATAAAGGTACTAAGGTCTGAGTCTAACTACTCGATTCTCCATGTTTAAGCCTATCTCAACTAACCCCTTGTATCTAGAGTTATCTCCTAATAATGGTATTCCTTCTTATCACAACAACCAACTAATCCAGGGCTCCCCAACCCAAGGGTCACTAGTTGCGCAAACAATTATCCACATTTATCCCATCATGATATTCAAGCTTATGACTATGGTCACCCGATGGTTTCGTAACTTATCCTATTTAATACTTCTCTCTTCTTTCCTATCATAACTAGGAATCACAAATTCAAGAACTTCTACAGAGGGACATGCTAAACTTCCTCATCTAACTATTTCACATGAATAATCCGTACCTCATAATTAACCCACACCTAGAAGTCAAGGTGGAACAAGTACACTAACAAGGGAAAAAGGAATTTGCTACCTCCCAGCTAGGCTACTATAATGCCTTCTTCCCTAACACTTACAACAACATAAACCATAATAATTGAAAGGAAAGAGCAGGAGTAGGAGCATCATGAATGAAGTATTACAAATTGATCTAGACAAACACTTAGCATGATCAAGCCACTCAAGGTGGGGCTTGGGGAATTGAGCACAATAGGAATGAGCACTTCACATACTAGGCACGTAAAACTTGAGTTAGTGGGGATCACCACCCCTCATCATCAAAGGCAAAGATCAAAGGGCTTTAGAATAAGGAAATCATAAGCGTGAATCATTTTAAGAATCAGGTCCGAGCATATACATGGCATAACATAATTTGATTATCCTTTAAGGTATTTCTAAAGACTGAGTGAGTAAACATAACTGAGCATACTGCGATACATGAGTTTACATAAATAACAGACCTCGGGGCATAAATATAGGATTCATAGACTCGCAGAGTAAGAGTAGAATCATTGTCTGAAGTAATCACTTGCCATTCTAGAATCTAAACATCAGCGTGAGTCTGAAATAGGACCATAACACTGACACACAAGGCATGCAAAAGGTATCATAATGGCAGAAGTATACTTAGGACGCTAGGATAGAAATAAGCTTTTGCCTCCCCTCTTGACTTTGTTCTAACACCCACAAGTATCGCTACCTGAGCCTCTAAAATCTAACTAATTCTACATTCCACCATCTCCCCTTAGGTTAATGCTACCCTCCTAAGTCTATGGACCACTAACCAACCTCTAAAAGGAACTATGATCATTTTACTTTAACAGAACATACACTACTTCAGAATCTAGCATGAATACCTACTTCCTTCTATAGTCTAAGACTCTCTTTATCCTAAAAGTATAGGCCTCAACCCTCCTATCCCAACTTAGTTGTAAGTCAAGACAACTCACACCCAAACTGCTATGGATGCATAAAGGAAGAAAAGTTAGTGACGTAACTGATTCAACTCCTGGAGTAATACTCTGATCCGACTGGCTAGGCAATGAAAAGAATTGGTTTTGGAGCTGAACATCACAGTTGCTCTTCTTAGATGAGGGGCAATTACTGATCCTATGGCCTAAATGACCACACCTAAAACACCCTTACTTGCCTGCAAGGCACTCACCTAAATGAAACTTCTACCTCAAGGTCTTCAGATCCTTGTGGTGACAAGACTGAGAGTCGAGGGTAGGTGTGCGAACTAAAGATGGGGTTGGTCTGGATGACCTCTGCTGAGAAGATGATTGGTTCCGTGTTCTGGTCTTCTTATTTTTCGTTTGCCTCTTCTTTAGCTTCTCTTTCTCATTCAACTGAGATGTCATGGCTTGAACCAACATACAGATGGCTTTACAAAATTCTGCATTCGTAACTGATGTGCCGGGATTCTACGGCACATTTGACGCTTTTAACTAAGAATACTCGCGAGTTTTCAAGCAACTTTTGTGGTTTTTGATGTTTTATTGTTTTATTTGCAGGGAATGGAGCTAGAGATGGAAATGGAAGAAAAAATGTTCAAAAACCTCAACTTGTTAAGCCTGACGGCTGGCATGACTGACCGTCACACCTGTGACTGGCCTTCAGAACGAGACAACAAGTTCATCGAGCACTGCCTAGGAGTGATGGCCCATCTGACGGCCCTTCACTAGCCTGACAGACCGTCACCCATGCCACCAAGATAAAACATAAAACATTGTATGTCGTCACTGGGTGGATGACTTACCAGAATTTACCAGCAAGTCATCACAGGCCCAACGACTTACCAGAATATACATGTAAGTAGTCGAGCAGGTGATGACTTACCTGAAAATTTGTCATAAAATGCATATAAAGCTGTAAGTCATCACCTTGGACGACTTACCTGAAGATTTGCCTGGGAGCTCACTGTTTAGCTGTGACGGCCTGTCACATGCATGACGGTCCGTCAGGCGACCCGTCAAGGCAAAGCAGGATTCTGAAAATTCTATTTTTGGACTTTATTTCCTGGACTACTATAAATACCCTGTGTTTGGGTTATTTTATTATTCATTACCCAAGATTTCTAGAGACTATTTTGAGCAACTTTTTGAGAGGAAAAATATGACATAAACCTTTCTTTCTTCTTCCTCGATTACTCTTGGTAATTTTGTCTTCTTGTTCTTGGATAATTGAAGTAAATTTCATACTATTTGTAAGAATCCTTCTCTTATTATGAATATGATTTTCTTCTATTTCTTTAATAGCATGAGTAGCTAATTTCCCACAACTAGGGTTGTGGGAACCATGGCAAAAGTAACAATATAGATTCCGGGTAGTGTAGGCTTCAATTTATATGTTGTCACATTGTTAATCATTCGTTATTTACGTTTTCTAATGGTTGCAAACATTAGAACATACCTAGGTTTGATTTGCTTGAACAAAGAGATTAAAACCGAGAAATTTGATTAACTACGAGGATTCGAGACTATCAACTCTCGTCTTATGATTAATGTTGTAACTAGATTAATCTACTTGATGTTTAGGATTGAAATAAGAAAGTTCACCTTTTCAAGTTCGAGAGAATTGAAAAGGAAATTCGTCTATTTGGTTGAGAAACATTTATATGATACCATTAATTCAATCACATCGTGATATGCATATAGAAAGAACCCGGTTAAGCTTTGAGTTAAAATTGTTACGATGCCATGGTGAACACTTCCCTAGTTCACCTCTCCTATTGAATTTTACTCGTTAAAACTTGCAATTTGTTATTTGAAACAATCAAAATTTGATCTATACAAACCCCCCATTTACCTGAAACTATTGATTATTAGTCATCTAATTCATTAACGACTTAATTTGCACCTTATTCCCTGTGGGATCGACCCCAACCTCTGTTGGGTTCTATATTTGACGACGACCGCTTATGCTTCTTAATTTGAGGTGTAATTTGAGCGTTATCAAATTTTAGCCCCGTTGCCGAGGAATACAGTTGTTTATTAAGTCCGGTGTGTTTACTTGACTCTTAGTCATATTTCCTGCTTTTACTTTTATTTGTTGTTTTTATTTGTTACTGGGTACATAGTTGTGTATGCCAAATACCCGGCGCTAGGGTGAATCAACATTACCTTACGATCCCGAGCTTGCTAGAACGTTTAGGCGAACCATGAATGCACAACAACAAGAGGCAGCGAGGATCTCTGCAGCTCAGTGAGCCCAAAAACATTTGAATGCTGATGATATTGAGGATGATGTTGGGCTAGAGGAAGAGGTTGTAGTGGGTGAGGGCATACCAGCTGATATTGTTAACAATAATGCTCCAGCCGATCAGAGGCCACAACAGCGAGGTAGAGGTCGACAGCAACCAAGGCAGTATGCTTTGGATGATGATGAGGATATCAACTTGGATGGAGTTGGTGCTACGGGCGCCATTGTTCTCCCTCCGCTATCGCCTGGAGCTAAGTTCAACATTACTAGCACGATGATTCAGCTGTTGAACTTAAAGGGACTGTTCTGTGGTGTTGCTGGTGATGATCCAAACCGACACCTGATGAATTTTATGGGTATCTATAAGTCGTTCGAATTGCCTGGAGTAAGTTAGACAGCGATCAGACTCAGGTTGTTTCCGTTGTCTCTGTCTGATGAGGCAGCATTATGGTTGACAGAGCTAACCCTCGACTCTATCACAACCTGGGGAGAGTTGAAAGGAGCTTTCCTAGAAAGGTTCTTTCCTCCCTCTAGGATGATACAGTTGAGGGATGAAATTAGCAACTTCAGAAAACAACCTCATGAGGCTTTACATGAGACTTGGTTGCAGTTCAAGAAGAAGATGACACAATGCCTGAACCATCAGTTGACCAACAATTTCTTAATGCAGACATTCTACAGGGCACTGAATTCGGCTACCAAGCCGACACTGGATAATGCAGCAGGTGGAGCATTTATGGGTCACACTTTTATTGAGGCCACAACTATTTTGGACCGGCTAACCAAAACCAATAGGGCCTGGCATACACAGGATACAGAGGTAGCACCTAGCACTTATGCAGTTGGTATGTCAGCAGAACAACGCAGGAAGGAGGAAGAACGGGACCAAGATATGGACCATCTGAAAACGCAAATGGACCTACTGACAAAGCATTTGTTGTCAGGAGGTATTGAGAAAGTGAAAGTTGTGCGTTCCCAAAGTAGAGCAACAAAGTCTGGGTCTGATGAGGAGGCCAATTATTTGGGTGGTTTCCAGGCTTATGGCCAAGGAAACCAAGGTCGGAACAATTACTATGAAAAGACGGGTTATAAGAGTCGAGACCAAGGTGATTGGAGGAGCAAAGACGATAGAGGTGGATTATACATACCACCTGGGAATCGTGACAAAGCTAGCAATGAGTCAGGTACATCTAAACTAGAGAATATGATGTCTAAGATGCTAGTGAAGGTAGAATCGACTGACTCTGGGGTAAAGGAGATGAGGACTGAATTATCAGCAATGACTCAGGTAGTGGATTCACATTCCACCTCGATCAAGCAATTAGAGCAGCAAGTGAGTCAAATCTCGGTGTCTCTAAGTCAAAGGAAGACAGGTACCTTGCCGAGTGACACCATTCAAAACCCGAGGAATGATGGGAGTTGTATGGCAATCACTACGAGAAGCGGTAAAATATTATCGGAATCACATCCGATAATTCAAACTCAGAAAGATAATGTTGCTGAGGAAGATGAGTTAGTAGATGCTGAAAATATGGTCGATGAGGGTGTGAGGGTATCTGTTGAAAAACCCACTGTGGTAGAGAATGCTACTCAAGTGCTCACGGATAAAAGCAAGGAAGTTGAAAAACTTCCAACTATGATGCCTCGGCGACCGCCTTATTTCCCACAATGGTTGAAGAAGAAAGTGGAAGATAGCAAGATCCTAAATTTGATGACCATGCTCAAGCAAATATCATTGAACATCCCACTGGTGAACGCTCTTGAACAGATGCCCAGATATGCCAAGTTCATGAAGGACTTGATTGCCAAGAAGAGGTCAGTGAGATTTGAACCAGAAGATAACCTCCACCACTACAGTGCTATTTATTCAAGATCGTTAGTGGAAAAGAAGGAAGATCCAGGTGCTTTTATTGTTCCCTGTACTATTGGGAAATTCAACTTTGAAAAAGCCTTATGTGATCTTGGTGCTAGCATCAACTTGATGCCTCTAGCAGTCTATAAACAGTTGGGTTTGGGAGCTCCCAAACAAACTACCATGAGGGTGTTAATGGCTGACTATTCAGTAAAGCGACCGGTGGGAATATTGTATGATGTGATGGTAAAGATTGGTAAGTTTATATTCCCAGCTGACTTTGTAATCTTAGATTGTGAAGTAGACTTTGAAATTCCCATAATCTTGGGACAACCATTGTTAGCCACTGCAAGAGTGTTGGTCGACATGGAAAGAAATGAACTAACATTCAGATTACACAATGAATTGGTCAATGTTTGATGTGTGTAAATTGATGAAGCCACCAAGAGACATGAGGGTGGTCTCAGTTATCAATGTTATTGATGAAGCCCCTATGGATGTGCATATTGAGGAGAAGGGTTTTGCTGAGACCCTAGCTGTTATGAGAATGATGTTGGGATCGCAAGAAGAGAAACCTATAGAGGAAGGCGGTGAGAACAAATCAAGAAAAAGAAAACACTGCAAGAGAACCAGCAAAGAAAAAGAGTTAGAAAGAGTAAAGAAGTTGTCTCGACTAGCTGAGGAGCCGATAAAGAGAAAGTTGGAGCTCAACAGGATGATGTCGCTTGCACCTATTCCAGCGATTGCTCCTGCTTTGGAGAACCTGGTGGTCTCCAACATCATACCAGACTCTGAGTCCTATGGGCCTCACATGTATTCCTTTCTCTCACAGTTTTAGCTTTCACATGTATGGATTAGGGACAACGCATGAGTCTAAGTTGAGGGTGTTGGGATACCTGTGAGTCTTTCACCACCGAGGGATTTTGTTGTCGTGTTCTTTTCCCTTCGGTGTGCTATCTAGTAGAACCGGCATGTTTAGGTTGTCATTTTAAATTTTGTTTGTGTTGTTTTCTGGTGTCTATAGCAAGCACGACTTTTTGCAAAGTTGAACTAAAATGAGCCCCCTCTGAAAAAGTTGATTTTGTACTTATGTTTGAAACGATTGACAGTTCTGGATACTTGAATGTCATGGTGTGGTTGTGATTGTAATAATTATGCTTAAGCTGAGATGTTGTTTTTATAGTTGGTAGTGGTATGGTTTCTTGGTGCCAAGTGTGTGTGAGTTTTTTTTTAATAAACTCTTATTCTGTGCATGCATCTAGAACTTGCCTGGCCTATGTTGTTAAGTTTGAAGTTTGGTTGCTTAGGAAAGGATCACAGGACCTTTTTGTGTGCAGTCCACTTAGCCTATAAGACTGTCCAAATGCAAATAATCCCTTTGATCCCTGTTTGAGCCATAATTGACCCTATTCTTTCAATAACCTGTCACCGTTTCTTTTTAACTTTGAATCCCTATTTTGGCCCTGGTCCTTCCTTGGACATCGTGGCTACTTTAGAGGTAAAAGATAATAAAAATATGATGGATAAGATTGGTTGTGGATAGAATGAAAATTTCGGGTGTGTGCCTAAGAAAATAAAGAAAAAGAAACGAAAAAGAGATGAAAAAGAATTGTCAAAATAAAGAGGCCGCACCTGTAGCTAGAAAGAAGGGAATAAAAAGGTGAATAAGGATGGACGAAGAAAAGTTAAGTGGAAATAGTAGGTCGGTGATTCCAAGGAGGTCTTAGTCACTAACCCCTAAATGTATCCTACCTGCACCCAAAGCCTCATTACAAGCCAAAACAAGTCCTGTAGTGATTTTGAGCGGCTAACTTAAAAAACTTTTGTGAGTGTGAGCACCTTACCTAGTCCCAAATCTTGTGTGTGGGACTTCTTTGTGGTGAGGGCACCGAGATTTTTGTATTATCTATTGACTGTTGGGATAGCTGTTTTGTGTGTATGTAGAATATTCTATCATATAGGAATGACATGTTTGGATTCTTGCAAGTTAGCGTTTCATACATTTGTGTTCTACCGGGGGGCTTGATTTAAATTTAATAGACTGTTGAGTGGCCATGATTTGCTAGAGATATGTGTTTGTGTTCTTAGTTGAGTCGTCATTTTGTTTTTGTTGTCATGTTTCTTGAGGACAAGCGAACGTTTTAAGTTGAGGGTGTTGATGTGCCGGGATTCTACGGCATATTTGACGCCTTTAACTAAGAATACTCGTGAGTTTTCAAGCAAGTTTTGTGGTTTTTGATGTTTTATTGTTATATTTGCAGGGAATGGAGCTAGAGATGGAAACAGAAGAAAACATGTTCAAAAACCTCAACTGGTTAAGCCTGACGGCTGGCATGACTGACCGTCACACCTGTGACTGGCCATCAGCCAGGCCGTCAGAATGAGACAGCATGTTCATAGAGCAGTGCCTAGGAGTGACGGCCCATCTGACGGCCCATCACTGGCCTAACGGACCGTCACCCAGGACACCAAGATAAAACAGAAAACATTGTAAGTCGTCACTGGGCGGACGACTTACCAAAATTTACCAGAAAGTCATCACAGGCCCAACGACTTACCAGAATATACATGTAAGTCGTCGAGCAGGTGACGACTTACCTGAAGATTAGTCTGGGAGCTCACTGTTTAGCTGTGACGGCTCAAGTGACGGCCTGTCACATGCATGACGGTCCGTCAGGCGACCCGTCAAGGCAAAGCAGGATTCTGAAAATTCTATTTTTGGACTTTATTTCCTGGACTACTATAAATACCCTGTGTTAGGGTTATTTTATTATTCATTACCCAAGATTTCTAGAGACTATTTTGAGCAACTTTTTGAGAGGAAAAATATGACATACACCTTTCTTTCTTCTTCCTCGATTACTCTTGGTATTTTTGTCTTCTTTTTCTTGGATAATTGAAGTAAATTTCATACTATTTGTAAGAATCCTTCTCTTATTATGAATATTATTTTCTTCTATTTCTTTAATAGCATGAGTAGCTAATTTCCCACAACTAGGGTTGTGGGAGCCATGGCAAAAGTAACATTATAGATTCCGGGTAGCGTAGGGTTCAATTTATATGTTGTCACGTTGTTAATCATTCGTTATTTACGTTTTCTAATGGTTGCAAACATCAGAACATACCTAGGTTTGATTTGCTTGAACAAAGAGATTAAAACCGGGAAATTTGATTAACTACGAGGAGTCGAGACTACCAACTCTCGTCTTATTGAAAGAAGAAAGTTCACCTTTTCAAGTTTGAGAGAATTGAAAAGTAAATTCGTCTATTTGGTTGAGAAACGTTTAGATGATACCATTAATTCAATCACATCGTGATATACATATAGAAAGAACACGGTTAATCTTTGAGTTAAAATTGTTACCACGCCATGGTGAACATTTCCCTAGTTCACCTTTTTTACTGAATTTTACTCGTTAAAACTTACTATTTGTTATTTGAAACAATCAAAATTTGATCTATACAAACCCCCCATTTACCGGAAACTATTGATTATTAGTCATCTAATTCATTAATGACTTAATTTGGACCTTACTCCCTATGGGATCGACCCCAACCTCTGTTGGGTTCTATATTTGACGACGACCGCTTATGCTTCTTAATTTGAGGTGTAATTTGAGCGTTATCAGTAACCTCATGATCTGGAGTGGTTGATTAGCATTCCTCGTGGTTTTTTTTTGCAGAGACATTATCTGGAATGTGTAAGGAATAGATTAGGAGGGTAAGTAGAGTCAAACTTTATCGCATGATAGTGAACATTAAGAAATGAAGTTTTTCCTAAAACATCTCATAGCCTCCCACTCAGAAGTGTGGCGCACTTCACACTCATGAAAGAGATTCTACTCGATGTGGCTTTCAGACATCTTAGGACTCTTAAACTTGAGGCTCTGATACCATGTTTGTCATGCCCCGAGGTTACCCCCTAGATGTAACATGATACTTGGGACCACAAGCGCCCCAAGCTAACCCTTGGTCATAGCATTCTCAAGCATAACAAAAGATAAGCGGAAGCATAATACAGAAACCCAATAAGGAAACATCAATAAGGGTCTAACGGCCACATAATATACCATATAAAAAAAGGGAACTCGAATACAAACTATGTCTGAAAGCCTCTAGTCATAACATAATAGTTGCTAGGACAAGACCCTACCTAACTCAGAGTATAGAAGTAAATCTAACATGAGGAAAAGCATAACTAGTCCTCGCACAATGAGGACTCACCAAAGCTGGGCGTGAGTGGCTGGGAACTCTAGCCATGAAGCTTTGAAGGGACACCTGAATCTGCATCATCAAAGGATGCAGCACAATATATGTTAGTACTATGGAATGTACTAAGTATGTGGGATATGCATAGGTCATGATAAAAATATACTTGGAAGCCTGTTTAAAATGGAGATCATGCATAACTTGTGGTAAAACATGCTTAAATTATACTTGAACATGAAATCATGTGGTAATAGTAAAATCTGTAATCTAATGACTCAATGCAATATCATAATCGAAAAACATAATCATAAGTAGTGAGTCTGAAATCTGAAAGCAAAGAGTTAATACATTTTTTTAAAGCGTAAACTATTTCTGTGAGAGGTTCTATAACCGACATAGACCATGTGATCTACATGAAATTCGATGTATATGCCCCATCGAGAGGACCCAATGTACCTTGCCAAGGGTACAAAGGCATGACTATAATGTGATCACATGAAACTGATGCCCAGCACGGGACATAGAACCTACGGGGGCAACATAGTTCTGGGACATATAGGTACTCTCATTCATCCAACTCGGTGCTAATATTACTCCCAAAACATACATATAACTCATATAATACCAATGACATATATGATGCCAAAGCTGATTCATAACCAATGACATATCTTAAGTCAAAGCTAGTTCATAACCTGGTGACATATCTAATGTCAAAATTGGTTAAAAACCCAGTGACATATCTAGTGCAAAAGCTAAGTAAAACCAATGATATATATAATGCCATAGCTATTTTGAAAAGCAAAAGACATATCGGATGCTATGCAATTCAAAGTCATAATCTGAAGGCTTAGATTAGCCATAGTTCAAAACATGCTTTTCGTTCCAACTTCCTGTTTGAAGAATCATACATGCAATTTCATAATTTCGCAAATGCCATGATATCTAATCATGCTATCTTTCTCTTGAAAACATGTAAATTCATGTAATCATGCTAGAAATCAACTTTCATGCTTGGAGTTTCAAAGCCAAAAGGGAAATCATAATCAAATCATGGGTAATCAATAAGAAACCATGAATTTAAACATAGGAACTGATTTCATAAACTTTCCCGAAATTTTAGTTTAAAATCCTAATTTCATAGCTTCATGATCTCAAAATAAGACTTGTGGATTATGGGCACAAGGGTGGAAGAAACCCATTGCTAGAGACCCACATACATTGGAAGAAGATAACCCACTTCAATGGAAAAGAACTAGGAGGCTTGAACTTGAAGCTAGGAGACTTGAGCTTGAGAGAAACTTTGGAGAGAAATTTTCCTTTTTGGGAGAAGAATAAGGAACTTAAGAGAGACTTAGGATAATATGGGTGAAAACCCTAATAAGAATAGTCAAAACGGCACCCCTTAATAGTTAAAAATAGTTGGAAAAGACCAAAATACCCCTGGACTTAATTTAAGAAAAGCTGGAAAAATTATGGAAGCCAGTGACAACGGGTTTGACGATAGTCCATCGTCCAGAAGGAGGGACCATCTAAGGGAACCGTGGTTTGACTGAAAGAGTCTGGGGTATACTGGACCTCAGGGATAACGGTTGGAATGACGACTCATCATCTAGAAGGAGGTTCCAGTTGAGGTTTATGACCGTCACGTTCGTAGGTTAAGGAATAAAAAAGTCACCTCAGTAAAGGTTTTGTGGAGGAATCAGTTCGTAGAGGGAGCTACTTGGGAAGCAGAAGCAGCCATGATGGCCAAGTATCCTCACCTCTTCCCTTCCGATTTAGTCTCCGCTTAAGGTAATAGTCCTCTCTAGTATTTAAGTTAAATCTTGCATAATTCAGTATTAGTACCTCGTTCCTTTAGTTATCCTTGCATTTTAGCATATTTGCTTGTTCTTGGAACTCAGTTCAGTCATATATCAGTTTCTAGTACTCAGTTTGTAGGGATTGCAGCTCCTTCCCTCAAAACTCACCTTGTTCAGCCTTCATTCGAGGATGAATGATCCCAAGGGGGAGATATTGTAATACTCCAGAACTTCCAAGCCCAGACTTAGCTCAAGAAACAAGAATAAAATAAAATTTCAAACTGTCGGTAGAACCATAAATCACTTCCATGAGCCGTGGAACAGTCCACAAGTTGTGGATGGGACTCGTGGAACTAAGATCAGAGGATTACTCCTCTGAAGTCTGGACCACGACTCATGTTCATGGTCCGTAGAAGTTTCCACAGACCGTAGATGCCATCGGTGGAAACCATTTCTAGTAGCTCAGTTTCAAGTCTTCAGGGACCACGAGTGGGTTCCATAACACGTGGATATCGTGAACCCTAGTCGTGCAATTCAACTTCAGAGACCCATAAATCTCATCCCAGGAACAATGAGTGGGTTCCACGGCCCATGGAAATTTCCACGAGTCATGAACCCAACTCGTGGGAGTAGTTCCAGTAGCTTGGTTTTTCAGGCCCAGGAACCACGACAGGGTTCCATGAGCCGTGGAACTTTCCACAAGCCGTAGAACCCATCCGTGGAACCTGAGACGCGAATTTACAGCAGCTTTCAATTAAATTTCTCAGGGGTGTTTTAGAGCTTAACCTTCAAATTTTGATCCAACTATAAATAGTCTTAGGCCTATTTTATTAAGTCTATTTCCCCAAAAACAAAGTCAGACTTTTCTAAAAGCGATTCAAGTCAGACAGAGCATCTTCTCCAAAGTTCCAGGCCTAGGGTTCTCTCCTCCAAGCTTCAACTCCAGATTCTTGCAAGGATTTTCATCCACCAGGTATGTGGGTATTCAGTAAGGGTTTTGTTCAACCTTATGCCCAAAACTCATAGCTCTTTATAGTGTGTTCCATGAATTCAATAACTAGAGTTCCTACTTAAATTATGCAAATATTTCTAGAATTTTGTTATTTTTATTCTCATATGATATATATTGCCTTATATGATTGCAATACGTTTTCAATGATTTGCATGCGTTTTCACACTATTTTGGGAAGTTAAGGAAATTGCCCTAAATTATAGGATTTTTCTAAAGTACCACATGTCCTTCGAACTCATTTCAGATTTTTAGTATTAAGTTTAACACCAGAATTTTACAAGTTTTTAGTCTACTACACTATTTCAGAAAACAAAGATTTTAGACTAGTCTAGTCCTGACCTAGAAACTCAGGATCTCAGTTTGGATTGAGCTATATTCAGTTTTGGAGTAGTATTTTAGCACTGAGTTAGAGTAGGGTTCAGCGTACCCTTAAGGTCCCAGAACTACATGCCTACATAGGATTTTAAGTCCCCTATATTGGGCACCAGATTTAGTGATCACGCCACAACCATGACTTTTTACCCTGGCAAGGTATATTGGGTCCTCTCGATGGGGAGTATACATTAGACTAAACATTTAGATCACGTGGTTTATGTCTGTTAATAAGCTCTCCCACAGTATTAAATTCAGAAGTGTACTCTAGGCCGTTAATTACATTTATTTTCTGCTTTCAGTATACTTTCATATTACTCCGGCATCTCAGTTGTTTCATGCATGATTATATATTTGGGCCTACATACTACAGTTTAGTTCAGATTACAACTTTTAGTATTTTTAGCATGTTTACATTTCAGTCAACATTCCATATCCCTCATGCTCAGTACATTAAAAGTATTAACGCATATTCTATTCGACATCCTATTATGATGTAGGCTCAGTTCAGCCATGTGATTAGCTCCTACCGGCGCCACATTAGCTTAGCCAGGGGTGAGTTCTTATCCTCGGAGGACACTTTATTATGCTTTTTGATGTAGTCAGATATTGTTAGTTTCAGTACTTTGGAGCTAGCTGGGGACTTGTTGCCGCAACTCATCTGTATTAGAGGCATTCAGACATAGAGTCAGTATTCAGTTGATTTGGGTTGTATTGTTTGAACTCAGTCGTTTCTTTCAGATATTATCAGATATACTCTTTTAGCTTTGCTCGTTTCTTAGTTTTGCTTTCTCTTGTTTTTGAATTATATTCAGTATGCTTGTGATATACCAAATTCAGGGTTAGCTCAGGGTTACTTGTGACATTGGGTCCCGTGTTACGTGTAGGGGCTAGCCTCGGGGTGTGACATTTTCAACTTCATGTTTGTTTATATGCATATTCCATTAGCTTAAGCATATACCAAAGCCTTATTTGTTATCCCTTACATAAAAACCATAGGATCTTAGGTATGGATTCCTTCATCATTATTACATTTTAATCTTTCCCCATCTGGAAGCCCCCACTTGATAAGACCATGATGTAATTTAGGCTTGTATTTGATTAAGAAAGAAATCACATAAGTGTAACACCCCAAGAATTCAAAGCTAAGACCCGAACCATTTCCATGAGTGTAATTACCATTTCCCTAGTTTGGTGAGGGTTTTGTATGTGAATCATATTCATAAGAAACTCCTATAAGTAAGTTAAGTTGAAAGCACCCCAACCAAAGAAGTTTTCATGCAAGACAAAACTAGGTTCAATTTCATATGATCACACCTCCTAAAATATGAAGAGTTAGGTTGCCTAGTACCTATCAAATTAAAGGTTTTGGAGTCTTCTTTCCAACGCCACCAACCGCGTATTACTCCGAGTCAGGAGTAAAAAGGTATAGATATTTTACTGTAGCACTACTAGTGACTACGGACGGGATGATGAACCGTGGTTCTGAACCACGGTCCGTACTGTGATTCGTGAAAATAGACCTGCAATATGGAATTTTCACCTCCAAAATGACGAGATGGTTCATGACCCGTAGACCAAAACCATCGCCATAGTATGACTCATTGTTTGGTAATTTTCAGTCTTTCTTCCAGATTTTCATGGGTGACATCACGGGTCATTGTTTCAAATGACGATCCATCCTGTAACTCATGGAATCACCTTCAGAGAACCCAAAGAACCCAAAGATAGAACGGAGACTAAGTCGATGGCCCGTCACTCAGAACCACGGCCCGTCAACTAATTCGTGGTTCGATATTTTGCGAATTTCAGCAGTTTTTAATTTAGTTTAGAAGGGGTATTTCAGACTTCAGGTATGTGGGTATTCAATGAGGATCTCCTTACACCCTCATGCCCAAATTTCAGTTTTCAGTATGAATTTACAAGTTATGATTCTATGGTTCATACCGATACATGTGTTTCAGTATGAATTCGATTTCTTGATGATTCTACATAACTACTGGCTTTGTTAGAATGATTTTTACATGGATTACTGCAAATAGTTTTTAAAACACAAGATATTTTGGAGAAGCATGATTTAGCCTGATTTTATAATATTTTCTCAGAATTTAGCTCTTCCTTCATAACTTAATTCACCTTGTTAGCATTAACTCTAAACAAGTTTAAGTTTCCTCAGGATGATTTTAAATATGAATTTTGGATTCCAAACAAGTATTCGTGATTCCCAATTACTTAAGTCCATTTTTTTAAATACAAAAGTACTCTGCATAATTTAGCAGGCATCGGCCTACCGTCAGTATGATCTAGAAAATATATTTTAAATATGAACAGTTTTGACATTCAGACATGTCACATGATACAAACTTTTCTCATGCATTATTAGTCAGGCACCCAGTAAGTCAAGATTACATAAGAGGAAGAATGATTGGTTAAGATGACTTAGAGCATATTTGAATTAGGTGAAGAAGATCCTTGAATGGTAGAAAGGTAGATGTTTATCTAGAGTAGTATCTTTTTGCATGATATTCAGGAGGTTATTGATAGACGATGTTGAGTCCCTCAGTGTGGTTTTGATCTAGTTGATTTTGGTGGTTGTGAACTTAGAGAGGCGATGTTAGTAGACAAATAAGTGATGGTCAGATTTCTAAGTGTCAGAAGAAGTAGTTATATATGCCAGTAAGTGTAAGAATCCTCTAGTGATAGCCTTAAGGGTGAAAATGAAGCTAAGAGATGCCACAGAAGAATACCTAGCAAGGGTTTAGCAACATTAGTTATAGCCTATCAGGGAGAGTTTGGCGTCTAAGAATACAGTGATACCCCAACCTTAAAAGAGTTAGTTATTATAGACTTGTTTGGGAGAGAGATTCGTAGACTTAGAGGGGGGGATTTTGAGAGATAAGGGGGAGATGATAGAATAAATAACCAAGTCAAGTCTTATGACTCCAGCAGTACAAAATTCTAGAAATTGCTATGATGGGATATCGATCCATTATTATTCTAGCAGATTTCCTAGCACTTCAGTCAAGGTGACACTATACTCATACGTATTTGTGTCATACTCATGGATAAGTTCATTCATTCCATATAGATTCATGTACATACATAGCTCCTAGAACAAACAAAAATTGCTCCAGATATCAATTCCAGTATTACTCTACGAACTATGAATTCTAACTTTATTCCATGAGACTCGTTATACAAGTAAACTCATGTCTCATAGTATGCTCAGTTCAATGTACTTAGTTCAGTCCTCGAGATATGAATTAATGTCTAGTAAAATCTTATTACATCATGTATATTCTCAGACAAGATTTATTGAACAGTTCGTGCTTATGATTTCCTACTCTAACCATGCTTCATATGTCCAGAAGGTGAGACATTCAGGCCTTTGCACTTTACTTTTCAGACCTCTCCTTGAGTGGCTAGATCACACTAAGTGTGTTAGTGGAGGAAGCTAGGTAGTATCCTAGATAGGAAGTACTAGATTATCCCTTTTTTTAATGTTCCCTTTGTAGAAGTTCTTGCAGTTACAGTTTCTAGATATTCTAGGGAAGAGGAGATTTTTCTAAGGTAGTGTCAACTACAAAGAATCCATAAGAGGATCATAGTAATAGGTTTAAATTTCGTGATAGAATACATGTGGGATTTTTTTTTTGGGACTAGTGACCCATTGATTAGAGTTCAAGGTTAATTGATTTTTGTAACAAGAAAGAATGCCATTCTTTATAGATAACTATAGATGCAAGAGATTTAGTCAAGATAGTCTTGAACATGGTAAAATAAGGTCGTTAGGCTAAGACCTCAGCATCTATATGTGTACTAATGAGAATTTTAGTCACTTATAGTAAGTGTGGTATTCAGAGAAGTTGGTGTAGTTAAAAAGGATGTTCCTAAGCTTAAAAGCTATCAACTGTATTGTTTTAGGCGGGAATAGTCTTGTTCTTACTCCCTAACCATGGTTCTTATACCTTATGTCCGGTAGATTTAGATAGAAAGATAGTAAGAATCCTCATATAAGAACAGTTCAGACCTACCAGTAGTCATTACTAAGGCTAGAAGGCCCTAAGTTCTGTTCAGTCAATGCTAATAAGCTCTGTATAGAAGGGAATAGTTTCCTCATACAGTTGCTCCTCTCAGTCTTATGTTCCCTTCATCTAACTATGATTTATAAGAATGTGTTTCTTCCTTATGTGTTTCAGCTAAGCCCCTACTCTCATTCCAGACCAGTTATCATGTAGGACATTCTGTTTCATGCCTATCAGTGTTCTTATGCTTTTAGTATGAATAAATGCATCACGAACCCTGCTCAGTTCATATTTTAGTCAGAAATGAGGTACCATGTCAGTACTCTGTCTTTTAGAACTCAGTTGGTGGGATTGAAGCTCTTTACCCACAACCTCAGCCTAGTTAGTCTCCATTCGAGGGTGAATGATCCCAAGGTGGAGACATTCTAACACCACAAAAATTCTAAGCTAAGACCCAAACCATTTACATGAGTGTAATAAACATTTCCCTAGTGTGGTGAGTGCTTTCGATGTGAATCATATTCATAAGAAACTTTTATAAGCAAGTTAAGTTTAAACCCCAACCAAAGAAGTTTTCATGCAAGACTAAACTAGGGTCAACTTCAAATGATCACACTTCCTAAAATATGAAGAGTTAGGTGGCCTAGTACCTATAAAATTAAAGTTTTTTGAGTCTTCTTTCCAACTCCACCGACCACATATTAATCTGAGTCCAGAGTAAAAAGTTATAGATATCTTACTGCAGCACTTCTAGTCTCTGGACGGGATGACGAACCGTGGTTCTGAACCACGGTCCATACTGTGACTCATGAAAACAGAACTACAACATGGGATTTTCACCTCCAAAACAACGAGTTGGTTCATGACTCGTAGACCAAAACCACGGTCCATTGTATGACCCGTGGTTTGTTAATTTTCAGCATTTCTTCCAGATTTCCACGGGTGACTTCATGGGTAATCATTTCAAATGACGTTCCATCCTGTAACTCATGGGATCACCTTCAGAGAACCCCCAGAACCCAAGGACAGAACCACGACTCAGTAAACGGTCCGTCATTCAGAACCATGGGCCGTCAACAAATTCGTGGTTCAATATTCTGAGAATTTCAGCAGTTTTTAATTTAGTTTCCCAGGGGTATTTCAGACCATTCCTTCTTCTTTTAGCTCTAAATATAAATATTTTTAGGATTTTTTAATTAAGAAAAATACCTCCAAACTATTAGTTCTCCTCAGTTTTTCTCTTAAGTCCGTTTCAAAGAAGAAAAAAGCCTTCTTCTTCAAAGTTCCGACCTAGGGCTTCTCCTTTAAGCTTCAAACATCAGGTTCTCTTCAAGGATTATTTTCCACCAGGTATGTTGGTATTCAATGAGGATCTCCTTTCACCCTCATGTACAAAGTTTAGTTTTCAGTATGAATTTACAAGTTATGATTTTAGGGTTCTTACCCAAACAGGTGTTTCACTATGAATTCAATTTCTTGATGATTCTACATAACCACTGGTCTTGTTAGAATGATTATTACATAGATTCCTGCAAATAGATTTTAAAAAACAAGATATTTGGGAGAAGCATGTTTTAGCCTGATTTTACAATATTTTCTCAAAATTTATCTCTCTCTTCAGAATGTAGTTTAGCTTGTCAGTATTTAGTCTAAATAAGTTTAAATTTCCTCATGGTGATTTTAACAACGAATTTGGCTTCCAGAGAAGTATTTGTGATTCCTAAAAGTCAGTCCAGTTGTTTTAAATACAAAAGAACTATGCATGATTTAGCTGGCTTTGGCCTACCTTCAGTATGATCTATAAAATATGTTTTAAATTTGAACAATTTTGACATTCATATATGTCACATGATACAAATTGTTCTCATGCATTATTAGTCAGGCACCCAGTCAGTCATAATTACATGATTAGAATGCTTTGGCCTCAGTAATATTTTGCATTCTCAGAACATCAGTATATTTGAGCTATCCAGTATTCTAGTTGCATTCATTTCTTTATATTTAGTTGGGAGTAGTCTTAGCACCGAGCCGACGAAGGGATGAAGGCTCAGCTGTCCGATTAGGCTAAGACCTTTAGTAGAAGTTCCTAAGGCCCAAAACAACGACGCCACCATAGGTATCAAAGGGGTCAGTTGTCAGATTAGGCTGGACACCCTTGTCCCTTGTGGATATTAGTTTAGTGGATCCACGTCAGATTTTTTTGTACACTTGGCAAGGTATGAACGCCCTTCCATCAGGGGTTACAGTTTGGCCGCATAGTGATAACGCCCAAACTACACCTCAATTTAAGAAGCGTAAGCGGTCGTCTGTCAAATATAGAACCCAACAGAGGTTGGGGTCGATCCCACAGGGAATAAGGTGAAAGTTAAGTCTTTAGTGAATTAGATGACTAATGGTCGATAGTTTCCGGTAAATAAAGGGGGGGGGGAGTTTGTGTAAACAATGTGTAAACAAAACAAACAATAATGTATGAGTGAAAATCAATATGAGAGAGAACTAGGGAAGTGTTCACCATGGCATTGTAACAATCGATTCTAGGGTTAACAGGGTTGTTGCTATCTGCATGTCACGATGTGATTGAACTAATGGTATCATCTAAACGTTTCTCAACCAAATAGATGAATTTACTTTTCAATTCTCTCGAACTTGAAAAGGTATGCTTTTATATTTCAATCCTAAACATCAAGTAGATTAATCTAGTTACAGCATTAATCATAAGACCAGAGTTGGTAGTCTCAAATCCTCGTCGTTAATCAAGTTTTCCCGGTTTTAATCTCTTTACTCAAGCAAATTTAAACCTAGGCATGTTATAATGTTTGCAACCACTAGAAAACGTTAAATAATGAATGATTAACAACGTGACAACATATATATTGAACCCGTCGCTACCCGGAATCTATAATGCTACTTTTGCCATGGCTCCCACAACCCTAGTTGTGGGAGTTTTAGTTAATCATGCTAGAAGAAGAAGAGAAGAAAGTTATATTCAAAATAAAGAGAAAATATTCTTACAATATAATGAAAATAATCTTCAATTATCCAAGAACAAGAAAACCAAGATCCCAAGAACGAATCAAGAACACGAATTCAAGAAGTAGGAACGTGTTTCTTGCTCTCCAATTCGATTAAATCTATCCTAAAACTATTGGGTGAACTATTGTAAAAGCTTCACAAATAAAATAAACCTAACATAGGGTATTTATAGGAGTCTAGGAAATGAAGTCCCAAAAACGTTAGGATTCCGCGTAGCGGACTGCCTAGGTGTGACGGCCAGGCCGACGGACCGTCACTGGCTTGACGGACCGTCACCGGGACCGTCACCACTAGGCAGTGGGCTGCCTCCAATTGACGGTCACTGTGAAGGACCGTCACATGTGTGACGGACCATCACTCAGGCCGTCACTCTTATCCAGAATGTCTTTTTGCTCGTATTTCCTTCCGTTTCCGTGTTTGTCTCCCTTTCCTGAAAACATACCATAAACACATCAAAAACGACGACGGTTGCTTGAAAATGTACGATTGTTCTTAGTTTAGAGACGTCGAAAGTGCCGTAGAATGCCGCCATATCACATAGTTAGCTCATCTAGGGGTATGTTAGTTAAAAACAGCTCCCACAGTCCATATTCATTATTGAATAACCTTGTGTTTAGTTATTCAGTTCATTATTATACAGTTGCATGTTTATATACTTGGTCATTGCATGAGCTTATACCTTTCATCTTGCATTGAGTACACTATATGAATAATTTCAGCATGTTAAGTAGAAGGAACTCACCTAAGGATTTTCTTTAAACATGACTTTCAGCATGACTCATGACTTTCAACTCAGTTGCACTATTTCATGATTTACATATATACTTCATATTTTCAGTCTATGGATCCCCAAATAACGGTTTTACTTATCTTAAAATATCATGATCTCACAGTTATAGTTTAGAAACATGATTTACACCTTTTTCAGTAAAAGAGCTTATATCCTATAGTTTTGGCTTATGCACTTCAGAAGTTATACTTAGTCCAGTTTTCATCCATGTTTTCAGTACATACATGTTTCTCATGATTTTAAAGTTAGTGCATATCTCACATGCTCAGTACATTCAAAGTATTGACTGCATACATTCCTTGTGTTGCATCATTTCATGATGTAGGTTTCAGTGCTAGCTCCTATGATCATAGTAAGACAGATCGCAGCTTCCAGTCTGCAAGAGATGAGTTCTCTTTATTCGGGAACTCCAGTAAGTAGTAGTCATAGCAGTTTATTTTCAATTTTTATATATTGATTAGAGATAGTTGGGGGTAATGTCCCAGCTAACTGTAGTCATTGTTAATAGAGGCTTCATAGACAGTCAAGTATTCAGTCAGTTAGTTATACCAGTTTTGAAATACTATTTTATCTTAGCTTATGAAAGTTTATTTTTTTTATAATATCTCTTTCAAGAGCTCAACACATTTAAGCATCCGCATTATCTTTCAGTCTATATCTCTACAGTATGCCAGACCATAGGTTAGCTTGGGGTCACTTGTGACACTAAGCACCATCTCTCCTCTAGGGTGTAGGCTCAGGGAATGATATTAAGATAGTCTTGTGAAATTCCTATCATGAATGGATAATTTACCCTTATAAATTGATTAATTGTCAATTGAATTTGGTAAATAATCCTATTATAGGTATTGCCTTTTTCATGTCTCATACCACTGGGGGAAGTAGGGGAACTAGGAGAAAGTCAAAACCAGGTAAGGCTTTGACAAGTGCAGACAAGGCAACACACGGGAAACCACAAGCAAGTGTACCAAGATTGCAAGCACAATAGAAACTAGCACAATAGTTTTATGACAGACTAGGCTTGCCCGACCATAAAGAAGGCTTGACCATAAAGTCAGCTTTCACGTCCATAAAAGGGTGGCTTACCAGACTTAAGATATAAAGTCTACGGATCCACAAAAGGACGGTTTGCCAAACTGATGTACTCATCCATAAGAGGACAGTTTGCCAAACTCATTTCAAGAGGTAAATCACAGAATAGTAGTACAACTTTTCCATACATTGATTGGTCTAAAACAAAAATCTCCCAAGCTTGAGCTCCACTTCAAGAAAAGTGACTACTCTATAAATAAATTTACCCACTCTTATAATTTTATGTTATGTTAGAGGCAACTCAGAAAACCATTACAGCATAATTATTAAACCTGTAACAAGTTTCCTTACAGAGTAAACATGGTGCCTTGTAGCAAAGATAGCTTACCAGATCAACTCTTCGGACCCTATACTCGAACTAGGATCATCCTTTCCATCCCTTCGAAGAGTTTAAAAAGCAAACATTTTATTCATCAAGCAATATTTACAATGGGTGTAGTGTTTTCCTAATCTATTTTTTGAAAACTACTTTTTTTATTAAACTAAAACAAGACTCAATTATGCTATGACTGGCTCTAATATAGTAGGACAATGGTCACGACTACGACACAAGTATATGTTAAAGACTCTAAACAAAGATATGTACAAGGGATTGAACTGATTTATGACTAAAGACTCAAACAAAAAGACTATTTGGACATGCTTATGACTAAAGACTTTACTACAGTATGTAAAGTAGATGGTAATTGCTTTGCAAATAAAACCTTATGCTAAATTGCTCCTCCATCTGAAAGGGATAACCTGGTTCTGATACAATAAAGGGAATTTGTCTTGACATGGGTAGTAAACTTGGTACGGGTAATTTTTTCATGGTAACTTGGTGAAAACCTTGTAACTATGGATGCATCATCCAACATCATCTAATGGACCATCCACCAATCAATTCAATGTTTTGCTTTCATCCACTCCTTGTTTTCCAGGTTTCTTCTGCATTATCTGGTGAAGTAATTCTTCCTATCGGATGGCCCTGCTTTATTATGTTCTGAATTCAGTGATAGAACATTCATTCTTATTTTTTTGGAAGGATGAGTTACTTCATCTCTGAGAACATGTTGTGGGCATAGACTCCTTCTATCTGTAAGGATAAATGGGTTAAATGGATCTTTGTATTATTTGTATATCGGCGGTGGATAATTTACCATCCTAAATCGGATCATCCTTTAAGCGTTAAGCATGAAGATTTTCTTAGCTCGCTTTTTGCTGACATGCTCCTCATCTATGGGGTGGAATACCATTGAGTATGTCTTGAACTACATGTTAAAAGATATTCCTTGGTTTTTTCATCTCCAAGAGATCCTTGAGTTGCCTGTAGATATAAAACCCGATGATGAGCTCTTTCCCTGGAATATCAGAACCAAGTAGTTTGGTTCAAAATTGCAGTCCTGGAAAGAATTCAATCACGACTGGGTGCTTTGTGATAACCCAGGTAGTTAGGATCCCATTTGATGCAGTATTGAACTCCATAATATGGGGAATCCATTGATCTTGTGAAATAATAGTTGGGTTAAGTATTGACAATGTTGTACCGGTGTCCACCAGAGTAATGACTTGGATGGGTAGATGGTCAGCTGGACGTGAGGGGCTTCTGACTCCGAAGTGATCTAGGATTATCCTGCATTTTAAGTGGTATCGATCCCCATCTTTACTTTGGATATTTGGAAATATTTGTCACATAATTATTCATAGACATCTATGGAGAAAAGAGTTTTGTCTGTTGGTTCTTTTTCTAAGAAGAAGACCAATTTGAGATTGTTATCTCGACTGAGATAGACTCATGCATGATTTGCTATTTCATAAAAGAGCTATATTGACCTATCCAATCTTTTAGACTAAGGACAATTTCCTGAAAAATTTCCAATCTTATTGCAGATGAAGCATCTACCAATTTAATGAGAACTGCCAGGGCTTCTTCTCCTGAAGTAATTTGTACGCCAGATGAATCTGTAATTTTTGTCTAGAGGCTTTGGCCATTTGAACTGCCTGAATTTTTTAGGTTGCCTGGGTGTATGTAAAGAGCTATCTGATCTAGTGATAAGATCAGTGTAACACCCCATAAATCAAACCAGCTATCTAAGTTAAAATCTTAGAAAAACTTCATGTTTCAGGAAGGATGGGTCCAAACCATGGACCGTGGTTCAAACCATGGGTCGTGGAATGGAATAGTTATTCCCTTAGGTTGATTGAGCCTCTAGTATGGAACCACGAGTTGGTTCTACGGATCATGGTTCTAACCATGGGTCCGTCCTATCCACTTGTGGACTCAGATCAAAGGGTTGGCAAGTCCCTCTGAAATGATGACTCAAATCTATGACTCTTTGTCCAAATAATGTACTATAGTCTTGATTCGTGGTTTGACCAGGGATCAACTAAGGGCCCTCGGAACCACGAGTCAAAATAATTATCCGTGATTCAAACGACGGGTCTGTCCTGTTGACTCGTGAACTTCCTTCTGCAGCCTGACTTTTCTGTTTGAAACCACGAGTTGGAACTACGGGTCGTGATTCAAACGATGACCCGTAGAACTGACTCGTGATCCTGGAAATCGACCATTTTCCAGATTTTTCTAAATAATGTTCCAGGGGTATTTTAGTCATTACACACTATTTTAACTCCTAAATGATGTCGTTTTGACTATTTCAAGAAGGGTTTTCACCCTCATTAGCCTAAGTTCCTTCTCATTACTTCACTCCCCTCCCAAAAAGGAAAATTCTTCTCCACGCTTCAAGTCTAAAGCTCAAAGTTCAAGCCTCCTAAGTCTTTCTAATTCAAGTGGCTTATCTTCAATCAAGATATATGCGTAATAAACAATGGGTTCCTTTCACCCTTGTGCCAAAAATCCCTAAATAAAATTTTGATTTCATGGTCTTCAAATTAAGGCTCTTATCCAATTCTCATGGGTTTTGCTAAATATGGTCTTCTCATGATTTCATTATGAAATTACCATAAAAATTGCATGATTTCACATGGGTTTTTACATGTTAACTCTTATTTCATGAATTGAAGTTTAACCATGGAAATTCCTACATGCATGAAGTTGATTTAAGCAAATTGAATTTTGATAGCATGTTCCTTATGGGTTTTCAAGCATGTGCATGTCTAGTTCCTATGTTCTATGAAAATATATATATTATAAATTGAACTAGAGTCATGCAAAGTTTAACAAGTATTGAAGTATGCAAATTTCACAAGTTATGAAGTATTATGCAATACAAGACACCCGATGTTTCATCAATGCTTATGAATCAATTTCTAAACCCTAATTCATGGGTATTATGATGATCCGGGCTATGAACACGTTATGAACAAGTTTGGCATCAGATATGTTACATGTATATGAGATCATGTTATATGTTTTGGGAGTAGTACATTACCAAGTTTGGCACCGAGAGACTAGGGTTCAGATAACCCAAGTCCAAAACTACATTGCCAGCGTAGGTTTCCCTATGTGGCTTATCATGACACGATGCTGGTACGACATGGTTCTAACTTTGCCCGGTTAGGATAGCTGTTTTCAGTAAGGGTACATGATGCTGTACTCCGTGTACCTCAGCATGGTTTAATTTCGGTTAAGAGAAACTCCCACATGTTTATTTTCAAGCTTTGAAGTTATATGATTCTATACTATGAAACTTAAGCTTTATTTCATGTTTCATGTTTTATACTTCGATATTTATTCATGTTCATTCTTTACGTAACAAGTTCATTCTTAAGCATGTTTTAAACTATTTTATCATGATTCATGCATTGCTCACATACTCGGTAGATCCTATAGTACTGATGCATATCTTGCGCTGCATCCTTTGATGATGCAGATTCAGGTGGTCATTCCAGACACGTGGCTAGAGCTTCTAGGATAGTTTTTTGTCAGTTGTTGGTGAGTCCTCTTAGGTCGAGAACTAGATATATTATTAGCTTGTGTTAGCTTTTTATTTATGTACTTCGAGTTAGCTAGGGTCTTGTCCTAGAAACTCTTTATGTCATAAGTAGAGGCTTCTCAAACATAGACAACATTTGAGTCTTTTTGGATCTTGTATTCCTTTTTGGCTTGATTATCCATTTATGCTATCCTGACTTTATCTATTATGCGTCCTCTTATCTTTTGTTATGCTTGAGAATGCTATGACCAAGGGTTAGCTTAGGGCACTTGTGGTTCCAAGTCCCATGGTACGTCTAGGGGGTAACCTCGGGGCATGACAAACTTGGTATCTGAGCCTCAGGTTCAAAAGTCCTAGGATGTCTGAATGCCGCATTGAGTAGAGTCTCTACCATGTGTGTGAAGCACGCCACACATATGAGAGGGAAGTTATGATATGTCTTAGAAAATTTTGCTTCTTTCATGATCATGTCATGCGATACAACTTAACTCTTATGTTCCTCTAATCCCCATCTTGTACATTTAAGAGTATGCCTCCTCAACGTGCTATGCCTCCCCAAGCCGCTTGGAATGCTCTTCCTCCCATTTTGGTCCCTGTTGTCATGAATGAGGAGTTCAGAAATGCAATCCATTTGCTAGCCCAGACTTTGTCCACTCAGACCAATCAGCAGGATCCTTCCCCAGTCCATCCTCAAGGTAGGGTAGCGGCCCGAGTTCGTGACTTAATCCATATGAACCCACCCAAATTTTGGGGTTCAAAAGTGAGTGAGGACCCGCTCAACTTTATTGATGAAGTGAAGAAGATCTTCGAAGTTATGCTAGTTGTTGGGGTTGATTGTGTTGAGCTTGCATCCTATAAACTCAAGGATGTAGCTCATATTTTGTGCATGCAATGGAAGAAGACTAGGGTGAGAAATGCAGTCCCCACGATTTGGGAGTGTTTTGAGAGGGCCTTCCTTGATAGGTTCTTTCCCTGAGAGTTGAGGCAAGTGAAGGTGGAGGAATTTGTGAACATGAGACGGGGGTCTATGTCAGTTCAATAGTATAGTCTGAAGTTCACTCAATTGTCTAGATTTGTTCCCTCCATGGTAGCAGACCCGTATGATTAAATGAGAAAGTTTATATATGGGGTTTCTAATGTGGTGAAGAAAGAGTGTAGGTCTGCCTTGTTGTTGAGTGATATGAAAATTTCCCTACTTATGACCCATGCCTAATAAAGTGAGGGTGACAAGCTAAAGGATATGGAAAGGGAGAAGAAGAAAGCTACATCTGAGGGATCAGGTTTTGGTCATCCCAGGTCCGGAGGTGGACATCGCTCTTTTTTCTAGAAAAAGTCATCAAGATCTATGCATTCTTCTGCTAGTGCTCCTACCCAGGCTCAGAGGCCTCGTCCTGATTAGGATGGTAGAGGACTTGGATTTTATTCCCAGTCTCAGGGAAGTGTTGCTAAGGGACCTTCCCAACCTAGTTGCAATAAGTGTTGGAAGAATCACTCGGGAGAGTATCGTTTGGGTACGGGTGTATGCTTTGGGGTTGGATAGGTTGGACACTTGATTAGAGATTGCCTTTCAGGTAAGAAGGGACAGGGAGGTGGTAGGACTCAGTCTGCCCCAGCAGATTCAGGAGGTAGACCAGTCCAACAGGGCATAGCTTTTAGTTCTTGTGGTCAGCGTTAGAACTGTCTTTACTCTATGTCCTCTCATCACGATCAGGAGGGTTCCCCAGATATTATTACTGGTATGTTGAAAGTCTTCTCTTTTGATGTGTATGATTTGTTGAACCCTGGTTTTTCCTTATATTTTGTGACCCCTTATGTAGCATGCAAAGTTCAAAGTTTGTTCTGAATTGCTTTTAGAAACCTCGTATGTTTCTACTCTGGTTGGTGAGTCAGTCTTAGCCAAAAGAATCTACCAAAATTTCCCATATCTCAATCCTTCATAAGGTCACTTCAGCGGATCTAGTAGAGTTGGAGATTATTGATTTTGACGTCATTCTTGGTATGGATTGGTTGTATGCATGTTATGCCTCTGTTGATTGCCGTACTCGTGTGGTCAGTTTCAAGTTTCCTAATGAACCTGTTTTAGAATTGCAAGGTAGTCCCACTTCCTCGAAAGGTCGCTTCATATCTTATCTTAAGGCTAGGAAGATGATTTCAAAGGGGTATGTTTATCATATAGTGCGGGTTATAGACACAGAGTCTAAAACCCCGTCCCTTAAGTTTGTTCCTGTTATGAATGAATTTCCAGAAGTGTTTCCCAAGGATTTTCCTGGAGTCCCTCCTTAGTGAGAGATTGACTTTGGGATAGATCTTCTTCTAGATATAAATCTTTTCACCATTCCTCCCTATAGAATGGCACTCGCGAAACTCAAAGAGTTGAAAGATCAGTTGAAGGATCTTCTAGATAAAGGTTTCTTTATGCCTAGCATATCTCCATGGGGTGCCCCAGTTTTATTTGTTCGAAAGAAAGATGGTTCTCTTAGAATGTGTATTGACTACCATCAGTTGAACAAGGTCACAATCAAGAATAAATATCCCATTCCTAGGATTGATAACTTGTTCGATTAGCTTCAGGGTGCTAGTTTCTTCTCTAATAACGACCTTAGATCTGGTTATCATCAACTTTGTTTAGAGTGTGTGATATCTCGAAGATAGACTTCAGGAATCGATATGGTCATTATGAATTTGTTGTGATGTCTTTTGGTCTAACAAATACTCTTACAGCTTTTATGAATTTGATCAACCCTGTGTTCAAGGAGTATTTGGATATGTTTGTGATTGTTTTCATTGATGATATCCTCATCTACTCTCGGAGTGAGGAGGAGCATGCAGACCACTTGAGGGTTGTGTTGCAAACTCTCAAGGATAGACACTTGTTTGCTAAGTTCAGTAAGTCTGAGTTTTGGATGCAGTCTGTTGCTTTTCTAGGTCATATTGTGACTAAAGATGGTATTCGGGTTGATTCTCAAAAGATACAGGCAGTAAATAACTAGCCTAGACCTACTTTCCCGTCTGACATTAGGAGCTTTTTGGGTTTGGCTGGTTACTACAGGAGGTTTATGGAAGGATTTTCTTCCATTGCTGCCCCTTTGACCCGATTGACTCAGAAGAAGGTAAAAGTTTAGTGGTCCAACTTGTGTGAGGAGAACTTTCAGGAATTGAAGAGTAGATTGACCACATCTCCTGTGCTAGATTTACCCGAGGGCCTAGATGATTTTGTGGTGTATTGTGATGCTTCTAGGATTGATTTGGGTTGTGTTTTGATACATCGTGGTAAGGTGATTTCTTATGCTTCAAAACAGCTTAAGACTCATGAGAAGAACTATCCTACTCATGATCTTGAGTTGGCAGTCGTGGTATTTGCTTTGATGATTTGGAGACATTACTTTTATGGTGTGCATGTGAATGTATTCACTGATCATAAGAGTCTTCAGTATGTGTTCACTCAAAAGGAATTGAATTTGCGACAAAAGAGATGGCTTGAGCTCCTTAAGGATTATGATATGAGTGTTCTTTACAATCTGGGTAAGGCCAATGTCGTGGAGGATGCTTTGAGTAGACTTTCCATGGGAAGTGTGTCTTCCATTGAAGATAGAAAGAAGGAATTGGTTAAGGAGGTTCATAGGCTAGCTCGGTTGGGAGTTTGCCTTATGGACTCGACATAAGGTGGTGTGATTGTACAAAATGGTGCTGAATCATCTTTGGTAGCTGAGGTGAAGGAAAAGCAAGGCAGGGATCCCATTTTACTTTAGCTTAAGGGTTCAGTTCATCCACAGCGGGTGGAGGTTTTCTCCCAAGGGGGAAATGGTGTTCTTCGTTATCAGGGTCACTTATGTGTGCCAGATGTAGATGGGTTGAGACAACACATTCTGACTGAGGCTCACAGTTCTAGATATTCCATTTATCTGGGTGTTACTAAGATGTACCATGATCTACGGGAAGTCTTTTGGTGGAATGGTATGAACAAGGACATAGACGGGTTTGTGGCTAAGTATCCCAACTGTCAACAAGTAAAGGTGGAGCATTAAAGGTCGGGTGGCATGATTCAAGATATTGACCTTCAAACTTGGAAATGGGAAGCAATCAATATGGACTTTATAACTGGTTTGCCTCGTACTCGAAGGCAACATGATTCCATTTGGGTGATTGTCGATCGGATGACCAAGTCATCCTACTTCTTGGTTGTTAAGACTACTGATTCAACAAACTATTATGCCTGACTCTACATCCGGGAGATAGTTCAATTGCATTGTGTTCCCTTTTCTATCATTTCTGATAGAGGTCCTCAGTTTACATCTCAGTTTTTGAGATAGTTTCAAAAAGGTCTTGGTACCCAGGTGAAGCTTTTCACATCTTTTCACCCTCAGACAGACGGCCAAGCAGAGCGTACTACTCATACTTTGGAGGATAAAATCAGAGTGTGTGTGATTGATTTAAAGGGTAATTGGGATGATCACTTACCTTTTATCGAGTTTGCCTACAACAACAGCTTTCACTCTAGCATCCAAATGGCTCCATATAAGGCACTTTATGGACGGAGATGTAGATCTCCTATTGGTTGGTTTGAGGTAGAGGCAGCCTTGATTGGTCCAGATTCGGTTCATGAGACTATGGAGAAGGTTAAGCTTATTAGGGAGAGGTTGAAGAGAGTCGACATAAATGTTATGCGGATGTGAGGATTAGGGAGTTGGAATTTGAAGTTAATGATTGGGTTTTCTTGAAGGTGTCACCCATGAAGGGTGTGATGAGATTTGGCAAGAAAGGGAAGCTTAGTCCCCAATTCAAGTGGGTTATTTTTAATCAAAGTATGTGGGTAATCAACAATGCATTCCTTTTACCCTTGTGCCCAAAACCCCTAATTCAAATTTTGATTTCATGGTCTTCAAATTAGGGTTCTTATCCAATTGTCATGGGTTTTTCTAAATATGGTCTTCTTATGATTTGATTATGAAATTATTATAAAAATGGCATGATATCACATGGGTTTTTACATGCTAACTCTTATTTCATGAATTGAAGTTTAACCATGGAAATTCCTACATGCATGAAGTTCATTTAAGCAAATTGGATTTTGATAGCACATTCTGTATGGGTTTTCAAACATGTGTATTCCTAGTTCCTATGTTCTATGAAACTATATGTATTATGAAATTGAACTAAAGTCATGCAAAGTTTTACAAGTCATAAAGTATGCAAATTTCACAAGTTATGAAGTATTATGCAAGATAAGACACCTGATGTTCCATCAATGCTCATGAATCGATTTCTAAAACCTAATTCATGAGTAGTATGATGATCCGGGATATGAACACGTTATGAAAAAGTTTGGCATCAGATATGTCATATGTATATGAGCTCATGTTATATGTTTTGGGAGTAGTATTTACCATCGAGAGACGAGGGTTCAGATAACCCAAGTGTAAAACAACGTTGCCACCATAGGTTGCCCTCTGTGGCTTATCATGACAGGATCTTGGTATGACATGGTTCTAACTTTGGCCGATTAGGACAACTCTTTTCAGTGGGGGTACATGACACTAGACTCTATGTAGCTTAGAATGTTTTAATGTCAGTTGAGAGAAACTCCCACATGTTTATTTTCAAGCTATGATGTTTTATGATTCTATACTATGAAACTTAAGCTTTATTTCATGTTTCATGTTTTATACTTTGATATTTATTCATATTCCTTCTTTACATAACAAGTTCATTCCTAAACATGTTTGAAACTATTTTTATAATGATTCATGAATCTCTCACATAGTCAGTACCGCATACAGTACTGATGCATATCTTGCGCTGCATCCTTTGATGATGCAGATTCAGGTGCTCTTTTCGAGACATGTGGTTATTGCTTCCAGGACACTTTTCTATTAGCTGTTGGTGAGTCCTCTTAGGTCGAGGACTAGATATGTTATTAGCTTGAGTTAGCTTTTCATTTCAATACTTCGAGTTAGCTAGGGTCTTCTCCTAGCGACTCTTTATGTCATAAGTAGAGGCTTCTCATACATAGACAACATTTGAGTGTTTTTGGATCTTATATTCCTATTTGGCTTGATTATCCATTTATGCTATCCTGACTTTATCTATTATAATTCCACTTACCTTTTGTTATGCTTGAGAATGCTATGACCAAGGGTTCACTTGGGGCACTTGTGGTCCCTAATCCTGTGTTACGTCTAGGAGGTAACCTCGGGGCATGACAATCAGATCCAGTGCAGGCTTTATCATTAGTATTATCCACAATAGAAATTTTGGGGTCACCAAGTTTGTTCATGATTTTGGGTGGATAGTCTTCCTCAGAAGGTTCAATTGAGGACCTGAAAATATCTTTAATGACTCCTTTAGAGTCACCTGAGAAATCTTCACTATGACTTAAATATGCCTCCATATGATCAATATCATATGTATCATGTGTAATGGATCCTAAGACATCACTTTCTTTTAAGAGATAGAGGCCTGGAACAACTTGATCAAAGATAGACAAGTCATCATTTGGCATAGCATAGTCTGGGACCTCCAAGTCGATATCTGGGATGATTGAACTAAGATCTGAAAAGATCGAGTCATTAACTGGAGTAAATTGGTCTTGAAGGATCAAGTGCTTTTTGTGACTTGAGATCACCATTTTATCTTGGTGTGTCTCCTTGGAACTTTTATTAAATTCCCTTTTCCTTTTGTCATGCTTCGGGGATTTCTTTTGTGCTGCAGCGGCATCCTTTCATTCCCATATGAATTTATCAATATCGAACTCAGGTTCTTTCTACTATCTTCAGGGAAAAGACATAAAGATGTGTGAAACAGACGTGAAACTGGTAAATGGTAGGCCTAATTTTTGTGGAGAGTATGGTCGTGATGACATAGGGTAAAAGGTAGACTTTTTAGGTTGACTCTGAGGTTGTGGTTGGTCAAAGGTGTCGTACTTTAGTTGGTATATTTGTTCTTTCAGTGAAGCTATTTCTTTATGTTGTTAGTCAAAGAAATGGGATAGTGAAGTGCCTGATTGATTGATATCATACTGAAGGGTTGTTATCATCTGTTCAAGGCCTTTGATGAGTCCATTATATTGTGTGGAAGCCTATTCTACTTTTTCCTCAATCGTCTCCACTTTATTCATCTTCTTGGTCTGAGTGTGAGCTACACTTCTGGAAGATATGCCAAGGTAAGCTAGCGCCTTGTTTTGGCTGATGGTATTCTTAGTTTGCCAGATCATTGTTGCTTCTATATCACTCGCAGGTGACCTTTCTCCTAAGGGAAAGATGACATTCTTTTTTCATATTTTTGGTGCATGGATCATGCCATCTTTTTCAAAAGGTTTATGAGATGGGAATTTAGGTGTATGACTGGAGCTAGATGGGCTTATCATGAACATCTGAGGATTAGGATTAACTTTGGTTTGGGACTTGTGGTTTAATTTTGGGGTAGGTAAGGGTGGCCAATCCTGAGGTTTCTGTGAGACAAGAAATTCATTTCTCGGATGGCTAAGTGAACTGACAGAGGAATTTCTTTCTTTCTTGATGCTCTCCTATTTGGCTATTGCATGATAGTATTTATCCCATTCGACATCATCGTCAGGGAATTCTGGACAATCACACTAGATATCCTATGGACAATGTCCCGTGAAGGGACATTTGAACCACTATACACCACACCCTTTTATGATCAAACTATTGCATCCAATCATGGTCACTCATGATATTTGAAACTTCCCAAGAGAATGTTTCAGGGTCATCATATGTTATAGGAGTGGAAGTAGATTGGTACATGTGGAGAGGAACATCTATTTTATTGGTTTTTTTTAGATAAGAGTGTCAAAACTCATCGAAACAGTTTTGTCATGTTTTTTGGAAAAGGTTGTTTCAGAGGAGTAGAGAGGTTTAATAGGGTCTCTTAACTCTTCATAATATGTGACCCACGAATCAAAAAGGAATTTAACAAGTTCATTCCTTGACATCTTCCTTGGGATTTGGGAACACATGGTAGTTCCGTTGGTGGATTCAACATTCAAAATCATAGCATTCTCACCACCTGGAAACAGAAATATCCATGGAATGGTTTTTTGACTTGCCACGCTATATGGTAGTGGAGAGTTTCCTGGATGGCATCTCTAGCTTGTGGAGCTTCTTGGATCTGGAACTGGATATTCAGTGCCTCCGTTAGATACGGATCAGAAATGGACATGTTGATGTTTGCAAACAAAGTGACAAACACTGTGCCGACATTCTGAGTGATCTCTGAGGTTCCCAAGTTCACATGTTGGTACTCTTTGTATGTAGTATCAAGGAGAAACAACTGGTTGGACATTCCATCCAAGATATGTCAATCCAACTCTAACAACACCAAAATAGATGTGGGTGAAGCCATGGGTTTCCACTGGCGTGGAAAATACTCTGGTATCTGCAGCATGATAAACTATTTCTCCTGAGTTTCAAGATAGGGTGCTAGTAAAGCTTTGGTGCAGCAACATATTCTTTGTGTCCTTTGGGTTTATTTTGGACCAAGGAATAAATTTTTAACCACGGAGAACATGTCTTTTTGGCGAAAGCAGAATATGGGTTCAGTAGTGGTAGGTAGGTTTCTGACACTTTATTTTCTGGGGGTAAGAAATCTACCTCGTTAAGGTAGTTGTATTTACATGACAGAGTTTTACTGAGGGTAGGTGACATATTTATTCTTGTAAGGAACTTGTAAGGACTGGACGAGAATGGACGTGATACCACAAGCAAATGTAATGAGATTGCAAGTACAATAGAAACTAGCACAATAGTTTTCTGGCAGACTAGGCTTGCCCGACCATAAGTGCAGCTTGGCCATAAAAGTCGACTTTCACATTCGCAAGGGCTGATTACCATACTTAGTCTATAAAAGCTATGCATCCACAAAAGAACGGTTTGCTAAACTAAGCTACTCATCCACAAAAGGACGACTAGCCAAACTCATTTCAAGCGGTAAATCTAATCATAGTAGTACAACTTTTCCTTACATTTATTGGGCTTAAACGACACTCCCCCTAGTGTGAGCTTCACTTCGAAAAAAGTTAATACCCTACTAATATATTTACCCACTGCCTATATGTTTATGTTTAGTTAGAGGCATCTCAGAAAACCATTATACCATAACTATTGAACTTGTAACAGGTTTTCTTATAGAGTAAACATGGTGCCTTGCTGCAAAGATAGCTTACCGGATCAACTCTATGCACCCTATACTTTAACTAGGATCAACTTTTCCATCCCTCTAAAGAGAAGAGCAAGAGAAGTTTAAAAATCAAACATTTTATTCATCAAGCAGTATTTACAAAGGGTGTAGTATTTTCCTAATCTAGTTTTCGAATACTACTTTTTCTGAATGCTTTCTCCTATCTATCTAGCTTCCTTTATATAGAAGTAGGAAGCTTACTACAAAAGCATGATACAAACTGAATTACTAAAAATAGTAAATCTTATCCTATGTGGCCCACCATTCTAAAATTAGTAAGGCCTTATCCTAATCTAAATATAGTAAATCCCTATCTGGGGACACTATTCTATCCTACTTTATTCTAACTGGGCCCCACAAGCATGTGACGGAGTCTAATAAAATAAAAATACACAACCTAAGTACTACTAAGCTGCTGTAAACTCTTATAAGCAATAATATTTACATCTGGAGCCATGTGATCCTATGTGATAGCAGGGTCCACTTTTGTCTTTTCTTCTGCAAGCAGGTGGATAAGCAACTTGCAAGCTGGTGTGTAGGCAACTTATAAGCAGGTGTGTAAGCTAGTGGTAAGCAAGTGTATATATTTGGAAAGTAGGTGGATAAGCTGGTTGTAAGCTGCAGGGTGGTCTTTTGGCAAGTAGGTGAGTAAGCTATTAAGGGTAATTTTTCTTGACATGGGTAGTAAACTTGGTACAGGTAATTTTGTCATGGTAACTTGGTGAAAACCTTTTAACCATGCATGCATCATCTTACATCATCCTGCCTCATCTTTCATTATTAAATGGAGATCTATGTAAAGATGTTGATGGCGGGCTTGCATATCCTTCCTCCATCCACCAATAAGTTCCATGTTTTGCTTTCAGATGCTCCTTGTTTTCCAAGCTTTTGCTCGTAGGCTTCTTCTACTATTTGTTTCGTTCTGACAAGAATCTTTATGAAAATTCATTTGGACTAGATAGAAAATCTGCCATAACATTGTCTTTCCCCTTAAGGTGCTTCATATGAAATTTGTAAGGGGAGAACCATTGTGCCCAACAGAGAATCTGCGGATGCGAAATTATCTTTGGATTAATGTTGATCATTTTTGGGAAGGCCTTCATATCCATTTAAACGAGAAATTCTATGTGAATCAAGAAGAAGTTGAACTTTTTAATTCTGTTTTTCACTGCAAGAATCTCTTTGAATGTGGAGTAATAGTGTTGTTCAACATCTTTGAACTTTCCACTGGCATATATGTATATCTTTCGGTAATCATTCTTTTTTCCAATATGTCTGCACTCTAATATTCATTGCTAGCATCAGTCTGGAATATCTTTTTTCCCATTTGAGGGAATGTGTAGTGTTTTGACTTTGTTAGTTATCTTTTTTATGTTCCGCATTACATCATCTGGATCTTTTCCCCAAGATTGAGCATTCTTACTGAGCATTTTTGTAAGTGGAGAAATATGTGTAGAGACATCAGGGATAAAGTATCGAACATAATTAATCACACCTAAAAACTTCTGAAGTTGTTTCACTGTGAAGTTGGTGTCTGGGAACATAAGTAATTCCTGGCAAATATGCAATCACGGGCTGTATGTACCATGAATGAAATGCATGCCCAGGAAATTAATCTCTTGTTGTGCAAGGACCATTTTCTTTGCCGAGAGCATACTTTCATAACTTTTTACTAGGTCATGAAAATGCAAAAGAAAGTTGAAGATCTCCTCCAAAGTATCACTGAACAATAATATGTCATCAATGTAAACCAGTGATGTGTGGAGAACGGGCTAAAGATTATGGTCATGGCCTTTTGGAATAAGGAGGGTGCAAGTTTTAGCCCAAATGCATTAACTTTCTACTGGAAATGGTGATTTGGTATGCAAAAACCTTTCGTTGGTCATTCCTCAGGTTAAATTCCCAATTTCCAAAATCTGGATTTAAGGTCAAACTTGGAAAAATATCTTGCTTTTGCCAAGTATAAGAAAAGGGTGAGTTTATTTGGGATAGGGAATTTATAATCTTTGAAGAAATGATTAAGAGGCTGGTAATTTATTACCAGTCTAAGTTTACCTCTTTTTTTTCAACCCGTTTGTTGATATAGAATGTTTCACGTGCCCATTGGGAATCTAATGGTTTGATCAACCTGAATTCTAGTAGATCCTTGCATTCCTTTATTTCAAGCTAAAGATGTTCTGGATTCAGGCATGAGTGGCTTGCCTTAGTTGGATTTATAGTTTCATTCTTCTTGAAGAGGAGCATGATAAAAAAAACTCTTCATTCAGCCATAAAGGATTGTTGTCTTTCTTGAAAAACTCCCTGTTGGATTCGGCACATGACTGTTCTATCAATTGTTGTTTGATTATTTTGAGTGGTGAATTTTCTATTTTCAAGAACAAGCGTGGGATCATTGATTATGGCTTGGACTATCTTTTGAAATCTATGGCTTTGGTTTTGATCTTCATTCAATCCTCGAGGTATGTGTAGATATCAAAACCAATGATAAGGTCTTTCCTTGAAACTTCTAAACCATATAGTTTGGTTCTATCTTTAATCTTGGGAAGAACTCAATTGTGACTGGATGCTTTGTGATGACCTTGGTGGTCAATATTGCATCAGACATTGTGTTGAAATCATTTATATGGGGAATCCATTAATCTTTAGGAATAATAGCACGGTTTAACATTGAAACTCCAGCACCAGTAGGAGGTAAGGAGGAGGTAACAACACATATAGATCAGATCATCATTGGGGTCAAGGTAAGGAGGCCAGTATGGGTATTTAGCAATTTTTTGTGCTTGTTAGAACTTATCGTGATTGTGTGATGTTTTTACCTGTTGGGCTTATGCTGGCCAGTTCAGGGTATTACTTGCTACGTGTATAGATATTATCTTATTGCAGGAAGGTAAGGTACTGTACCTCTAGTTTAATCCCACCCTTTTTGTTCAATCCTTACACTTAAGTTTCAGTTTTCCTTACATGCTTGGCACATTATTTTGTACTGATGGCTCATTTCCTGGGGGGAACTACATTCATGCATGCAAGTCTTGAGCAATGTTCAGATAGATGTTTTGAGTAGCATAGTCTAGTTTTTAGTGGATTGTTGTACTTCTTTACTTCTAGGGGTCGCTACAGTCACAGAGGTTTGAATTTTTTCTTTCTATAGATTTTTTGTAGGTTGGAGCCCTGTCCCACCATGTATTTCATTCATTGAGGCTTGTAGACTAGTCTTTTAGGTTGAATAGCTACAATGGTGAACATTTTGGTCTTCTATGTTGATTAGTTGTATCTTATTGTCTAGTTGGGCCTTATTTTCATTGTTATTTGTAGTTTAACAACTTGTTGTCCTAACATAGATTATTTATACATGTTTTCATATTTTGTGTAGAAATCCTAATGGCCGTGAAGGCGCACATAGCATTTAAACTTTCCTAGATATCATTGAAGCCTCGACGGCCCAAACAAGACTTATGGGCTACCTGCTTATTGCTTTACATGAACTTTTGGGAGTAGTTGTTTTCTTTGTAGAGCTATTGACATGGGCTTCATCTGTAGAGGGCTTATTTTTAAGCTGGGATTTACTTGTTTATTTTCATGACTGTATGTGGCTTTTATGAACCATTGGAAAATAGTTCAGCAGTGTTGGCTTCAGACTAAATTTTGGCATCAACTACAAGTTGCGCCACCCGAGTTTGGGGCGTGACACTTTGAGCATTGACAGACTTTATGTTCCAAAATAGAATTTTGTCAACCATTGATCAGTGTTGGTTTGTCTACCTTATTACTCCTTGTAGTAACCTGATGTGGAAGGTCATTGCCTCTTGCCTTTTTAATTCCACTTTGGGATTACCAATTTTCCTTTGGGATAAATCACCATATTTGCTAATTTGTTGAATATTCTCTTTAAGGTTGTAATCCTCTTTTATGTCTCTTTTGTGCTCAATCTATTTTTCTAACACCCTGTACCTTTCAACGCCTATATGGCTAAGTTGATGTCGACAAAGGTTGTTAAGCTTAGGATGGTGAAGTGGTACTTTGTCATAGAGTTTTAATGGCCAAGTGTAATGAATTTTAAAGTTATAGTATAAGGATGAAGGTTTGAAAAATGAAATAAAATAAGGGAGGTGCGTGCTAGATTTACTTAAGCTAATAAGTGACAAGTAGGTGAATCAACTACTTATGTGAAACGAACTAAGTTACAAGGAACAATTACGGGAAGCAAATGCATGTATTATTTGACCTATTGGTGGCCCAAATGAAGTTCAAAGTTGGCCCAACCAAGTGACAATAAGTCTAGACCAAACTAACCACACAAGCAACCACCAATACTGATCAAAGCATGACAAAAAGCAGCCCAAAAATAAGCAACAAACTTAAATCCTTTAAGGTCAAAACAAAGGAAACTTTTGGCACAAACTTTTTGACCCATTTTTTCCCAAAACTAGTCCAAAAGTCGGCCAAAAAGGACCATATAAGGACCTTACTTGGATGAAGTTTCAGCACACTTTGATAGCCAAAAGAAATCTGCTAAAAGCAAAAGAACTCTCTCTTCTCTTGGCAACCCCTCTTTCCCTTTTAGGGTTCTAATAAGTTCAAGTACTTTTCAAGATAAAAGTGAGTTACACCACTCATGATTTTTGTACTATTATACTACATACATCTACGATGTCATGTAGTAAGAAGTAGAAGAAGTATGGCAGCCCCTTCCATGAGATTTGACACTCAAAACTGTATAACAATTAATAGGTTTCTTCTTATCTTGTTGGTGTATGTGTAGAGGATATTTGAGATCTTCAAGACATCAATATAAAGAGAACAAATAAATCTATGTAAGTTTGGTAAGCACTCTGCCCATTGTCATTTTTTTTATAGATGTTTGGGTTGAGAAATATTGTCGAATTTTTGTTAAGAGCTCACGGGATGGTGATCAAAAGTTGTGGGTTTAATATGTAATTACATCATCCACTACTATAAAGGGTCATTACATCATCCACTACTAAAAAGGACTTTCATCCTCGAAAGTCAAGAACAAGGGAGTACCTGAAGGCTCAAACAACTGTTGATACTAAGCCTGCATCTCTCTCTCGATCTCCCAGGTAGCCTCCTCGGCTTGATGGTGCCTCCACTGAAACTTAATTACCAGAATCTCTCTAGACCTCAATCACCTGACATCTCTTGCTAGAATAGCAAACGTCTCTTCAACAAAATCCAAACTCTCATCCAACTAAACCGACTCTCACTGCAACATATGAGGCTCATCTGGGACATACCGCGTCAATATCGATACATAGAATACATGATGCATAGATACAAATATCGGACGCAAAGTTAACTGTAGGCAACACCATCAACTCTTTGAAGGATCTAAAATGCCTAATATTCCTGGTGCTAATCTTATCGCGCCTACCAAATCTTATCATGCCCTTTATGGGCAATACACGGAGAAATACAAAGTCACCAATACTGAACTCTAACGCACAAAGTCTACGATCGCTCTTTTGCCTACTCTAGACTGCCCAAAATTTATCCTGAATCACTCGGACTCTATCTAAGAAATCATAAAACAAGTCTGTACCCTGCGACTTAGACTCCAAATCATCAAACCAACCCACTGGCGATCTGCAATGCCTACAATAAAAAGCCTTAAATAGTGCCATGCCAATGCTTGAATGATAACTTATATTGTAAGAAAACTCTGTTAACGGTACATACTAATCCCATGAACCTCCAAAGTAAAGAACACAACCCGTAACATATCCTCCAGGACCTGAATAGTCCTCTCGGACTGGCCATCTATCTAAGGGTGAAATGTGGTACTAAGTTAAATCTTCCTCCATAACTGAGATGTGAACTTAGTGTCGTGGTCTGAAATGATAGAATATGGGACCCCATGCAAATTAACAATCTCACGCGAAGGTTAATATGACCAACCTCTCTGCACTGCAGGTAGAATGGACCAACAAGAATGCGCAGACATAGTCAGTCGATCAACAATAACTCACTTGGAGTCAAACCCTCGAGAAGTGCATGGAATCAAGACAATGAAGTCTAAAGTGATCCCTTTCGACTTATACTCGAGAATGGGAAGTCGCTGCATCAATCCACTCGATCTCATGTGCACGAACTACAGTTGCTGATAGTTTAAGCACCGAGATACAAACTTTGCTATGTCCCGCTTCACACCACTCCACCAGTAAAGTTGTCTGAATTCTCAATACATCTTAGCTGCGCCAAGATGGATTGAATGTCTAGTATAATATGCCTAACAGAGAATAAACTTAGTCATCTCCCCAACTCTCGAAACACAAAGATGACTATCCAATCTCAAAACACCATCAAAACCCAAAGTAGCCCTGTTGGCCTCACCCTAAATAACCTGATCACGAAGGTCATACAACCACTAATCCTCAAACTGATGACTCTGAATCTAGTAAACCAAGGTAGAAAGAATATCAATACTGGCAAGAACTCTCCTAGAATATGATAAGTCAAGCCTAACCAAATGATTAGCCAAGGACCGGATGTCTAGGTCCAACGGTCGCTTTGAAACTGAAAGTGAAGCTAGGCTGCCCATACTCAATGTCTTTCGACTCAAGGCATCCGCTACTATATTTGCCTTGCATAGATGATACAGAATAGTGAAGTCATAGTTCTTTTGTAACTCAATCCATCTCCTCTACCTAGAGTTCAGCTCTCGCTGACTCATGATGTACTGAAGACTACCGTGATCGGCGACGATCTCATAGTGAAAACCATATAAGTAGTACCTCCAAATCTTGAGCGCGAAGGCTACCGCAGCCAACTCCAAGTCATAAGTGGGGTAGTTGCACTCGTGAACTTTTAGTTGTCTCGATGCATAAGCTATCACTTGACCCTGGTGCATCAATTCATAACCAAGATCGGCCCTTGAAGCATAACAATACACTGAGAAGCCCTGACCCTCTACTAGCAAAGTCAACACTAAACCTGAAGTCAATAAGGACTTAAGTCTCTAAATACTATCTGCGCACTGATCTGACCACTGAAATGGAACATCCTTCCTAGTCAGCCTAGTCAAAGGTGTTGCTATGGATGAAATTCCCTCGATGAACCGTCTGTAATATCCAGCCAACCAAACAAAGTTGTGAATCTCAGTAGGAGTAGTAGGTCTCAGTTAATCAAGAACGGGTAATCTTCCTCGGGTCCACTATAATCCCATCCTTATAAACCACATGTCCTAGGAATGCTACTGACTCAAGCAAAAATTCGCACTAAGAACTTGGCATAAAGCCGATGATCTCTCAAAGTGTAGAGTATAATCCTCAAGTGCTGCTTATGATCCTCCTTACTCCGTGAGTATATCAAGATGTCATCAATGAACCCTATCACAAATAAGTCCAAATACGGTCTGAGCACTGTATGCATCAAGTCCATGAATGATGCGGGGGAATTAGTCAACCCAAAAGAAATCATCAGGAACTAATAGTGGCCATAACGTATCCTGAATGTTATCATAGGGATGTCCTCCATCCTAATCATCAACTGGTGGTAGGCTGACCTCAAACCTATATTCAAAAATACGGCTCAACTCTGAAGCTGATAAAATAAGTCATCTATGTATGGCATCGGATAGCTATTCTTCAGAGTGACCTTATTCAGCTTCCTATAATCAAATTCAGCTTCCTATAATCAATACACATCCGCATCGGCCCATCTTTCTTCTTCACAAACAGAACTAGAGTACCTCAAGGCAATACACTCGGCCTAATAAAACCCTTAGCTAACAAACCGTGTAGCTGATCCTTAAGCTCCTTCAACTCAGCTAAATCCATACGGTACAGTGTAATATAAATGGGCCTGGTGCCTGGCTCTAACTCAATTGCAATGTCAATATCTTTCTAAGGTGGAAGGCCTGACAGGTCGATGGGAAACACTAGGAAATCTCTAACCACAGGATCCAACTCAGGAGAAGAACTATCGGCACTAGCATCTCAGACATATGCTAGATAAGGTAAACACTCGCGATAAATGAACTTCCTGGCTTGAATACAAGAAATGATCCAAGATGGTGCGGCTAACAAAACCCTGCCACAAAACTGGGGATACACAGGGCACGGCTATGGTAACGGTCATGGCATAGGAATTCAAAACCACTTGATGAGGGGATAACTAGTCCATGCCAAGAATCATATAAAATTCTAACATGTCTAATATGAACAAGTCACCCGATGTTTCCAAATCACCAACATCAATCATAGATGATCTCACAACACAATCCACCACTAAAGAATAACCTACTAGGGTTGAAATAGATTCAGGCATAGATAGCATCTCACTAGCCAACCCCGAACAAGGCACATGGTAGGCAAAACTATATGAACACGTAGATCCCGGATAAAACAAAGCTAAAGTTGACTGGCGGCATACAAAAATCTTACCTTTGATCACCGCATCCAAGGTCTCTGCCTTTGGTCTACCAGGGAGTTCATAAAACTGACGCTAATATCCACCTGACCGACCGCCGTCCCTATCACATATCCTTCCATGCTGGGCACCTCCTCTACCCTGAACACCACCTCCTCTAGCCGGTGGCTGCACTGCTCTGATGGGCTGAGCTGGCTAAGCAGCTGGCTAAACTATACCCCACTGGGAGAAATCTTTTGCATAATGACCGATAACCCCACACTCATAACAAGGCCCTCACGGCCTACCCTACTAAGATGAACTAGTTGCACCGGTGTGGCTACCATAGCCTGATGCCCCAGAATCTGTACCCCTCAATGTCTGACCACGGTAACATTATTGACTACTCTAACCCTTCTAAAACAGAGAACCTTCTGAGGCCTGAAGCAATGCCTGAACTAGCCGACTAGACTATCCCTGATGCTTCTATGGCTGATACCCTCGGCCCAACTAGCCTGAACCTCTACCACTGTAGTAGGAACCATTATAACTGCCCTGATGTCATGGACTTTTATCTCTATCACCCGAATCATAATGATGTAGATCCTTCATAGTACGAACATGGTCTGCGATATCCTGGAAGGAACACCCACTAACAACTAACAACTCATCCATCTGTCCAAACTCTAATCTCAATTCCTAAATAATCTGGCTAACTCTGTGTGGCTCAGTAGGAATGATCATAGCCCCGAATAGAGCCAACAGGTGAAAATGGGTCTCATACTCAGATACGATCATATATCCCTGAATAAGCTTGGTGAACTGCTCTCTACAATGCTTCTGATCGCTCTATGGAAAGAACTTGTCCATAAAGACCTCATAAAACTCTATGCAAGATAACGGAGGGGATGTAGACGATCTGCAAGCTACCTTCGCTATCCCCCATAACATAGCTGGGCCTTCCAGTTTATAAGTAGTATATCCAACTACGTGAGTCTCCAAAAACCCCAGATGATGAAGCATCTCCTCACAAGTAGATATAAAGTTAGAAATTTACCCAAAACCTTCTTATCCATATTTGTTATAACTCGGCGAGGAGCAAGATGGTGTTCAATAGAAAGTCCCTAAAAGACCTCATCACGTGGAGCCGCAGTAGCAGGCTACGCTCCTAAACTCTAAACACCCAAGGTTGCACCCTGAGTGGATGTCTTTGCGACCTCAGAAGGATGACTCTCAATAATACCCAATAACTGAAGAAGTATCCACTAATATCTCACGATGGATCTAGGGCTGATACTGGTACAGAAGCTGGTGCTGGTACTGGTGGTACCAAGGTTGTCCCCCGATCCACAGGCTATTGCTCGAGGACTATCTCATGCTCAAACTCAGCCTCAGGAGCTCTATCTGGTGCCGCTTCTCGAGCACATCAATGACCTATACCTCTACGACTAACCCGGCCCCTAGCTAGAGTCGAGTATGCTGGGGTCGAAAGCTCTCCCTTGCTCGCTGTCGAAGATCTCGTACGAGCCATCTGAAGAAGAGTGAAGTAGAACAAGTGAGTTTGAAGGAAACCATCTAGGATAATACACACGATATAGAAACAAGAAAAGAGTCATGTTTCTTAATATACCATTGTAGCCTCCCAAAGATTAAGTACGGACCTGTCCATCCCAATCTGCAAGACTATACTAGACATTGGCTCCTATACCGATGACACTGGTGAACCTAGGCTCTGATACCAAGTTATCACGACCCGATCTCTCAAGTCATGATAGCACCTACAACTTCTCTGTAGGCGTACTAATTCCCATAGCTCAAAATTATTAGTAATAGGCTACTATCTAAAAAGCATGTGGAAGGACGGTATATAAGTGGAAGCAAGAGATAAAAGTAAAGAAATACATCAACTAGAATATATAAATATATATAGGATCACTAAACCATACCATGATCTAGTATCACAGTATAAGAGCCGCTACTAAACAGCCAGAGTACAATAAGGTCAAAAAGAGTATACACATATGTCTATGAATAACAAAAGAGTACATAATACAAAAGACAAGATAAAAGCTAAGCTCCGATCGCCAAAAGCTCACTCTCAATCTTAGATGATCCAAAAGCACTATGCACGAGTCTCCACGAGTCAATGGCGCTTGCCCATACTAGTATCTACACCAAGAAGATGCATAGTGTTGTATGATAACCAATTGCAAAGCAATGGGTACCCAGTAGGCATCATAGGCTGACTGAGCGCATATAAGATATAAAAGCAATAAATAGCAGAAAGCAAGGAAGGTAGTAACAGAAGCAAACAGATAAGTACACAGAAGCTAGCACTGATAGAACACAACGAGAAAACAATCATGTTCGGCTAGCTACAAGAAATAAATATCACAGAACACAGGTGAAGAAAATAAGAACACACCTTGGGTCCTTGCAATAACAATATATATAAAAGGGAGTTTAAAAAATAAGTGTTATACTGGTAACCTTAAGTAAAAAGGAAGGAAGAAAAGCAATGGACATAATCATGCTAGAAACAATAATACCAACCAACTCATGGTAAGAAGTCCATTCTAAAATACGAATAATCGAATAAGAATCAAAATATAACCATAACAATAACTAATATTATGATAGGATAATGATATAAACAGGCACCCATACACCCCAGAAACACATACAAGTGAAAACAAACCCTTCGGCATCGCATACTACTGGAGCGTACACTTAACAAAAGCAAACAAGGGTTGAATCATAAACAAATTAATGATATGATGCAAAATTGTGAAAACCAAGTGTAACTGTAGAACTGTATATACCTTATCTGGTGCCGATAGGCCAAGCAGGTAGGATCCATGGAAGGACGTACCCATATACATCAACTACACCATATATCCCTCTTCCGACACACTCAACACGTAGTTCGTGGTCTGGATCGGCATGGTCCATAGAGGTCCTAGACCACATTCTAAATCTCAGAATCTTAATATAATCATTCGAAGTGTATCCTGATCCAAACTAGTAACAAAAATCTCAAATATGCATGCACGAAGTGTATCAAGGTCAAAGTCAGCGAATCAAGTTTAAAAAACCCAAACAAGGGTGATCGGGCATAACAGGGTCTAAAACAGTAGTAAAACTAGTCTAATGCTTGGCTCGACCGAGTCTAGTATGGTCTCAAATAAGTAGGAAACCATGTTTAGCAGTACACCTCAGTTGAGTCTAGTATAAGTATGAAAACTGGCGATAAAATCATCATTTTAACTCTTTTACCCCAAGAAGATCTATAAAGTCAGTTTCAAAACCAATTATAATCAATTTTACCAATAATGGGCCCTTGGGGCCATGCAAGGTTTAGAAAACAATTTATAGTAAGCCTGAAGCCAAATCAGTAGTAAATCATGTAGAAAATCACTTTATATGCATGATAATGGTATGCCAAAAGTAAAAACAGACCAACGACTCCCAATCAACCTATCAACCCTGCACACACGCTCCAATCGCTCTATAGCACACATAACAAACTCTACAATCATAATATTGATGTTTAGGACTCACGAACATTCCTAAATAACCCACATTATATGGTCCAAAGTCAAATACAATGCCACACAGGACCACAATGGTAATACAACAAACTACAATGCATACTACAATGATACGAGTTAAATAATACGGAAAAAACAAAGCAGACAAGGTCTGGCGTGCGAAGCTAATAAAATCCAACCCAAGGATGCTAATTAGTACAATTATAGCCTATATACGCAAAGTATAATATAGAGCAGATCGTAAGCTACCTATCGTCCGATGACAAGCTAATGGAATGACAATGTCCAAGCCTGAATTGCTCCGAGAAGTCCCAAAATGCAATCACACTATCAAGAAGGTAATCTATGCGTTAAAACAAGAATAATGATATATATTGCTAAAAGTATAGACGGGTCAAAATTTAGGTCACCAATGAATCCATGAGCCCTGCAACCCAAAGCTAGAAACGAAAACACCACTATATTCCCCACATTCCCGGGAGTTCATGCTCTAAAATTGAGCTGATTTAGCCAACAATAAGGGCTCAAAATAGCCACAAACTAGAGAAATCAATGAGTGAAAACAAGAAGAAAAATCGGAAATTAACAAGGAAACTTACCAATTTTAAAAGCAAAGAACAAACACGGATCGGAAATATATAAGCCTCCAAGGTTTAGGATTAACTAGGTGAAAGAATGGAGGTTTTAGAGCTAATTTTAAAGGAGAAATCATTTGGAGAAGGTGAGGGAATAAGGTTGGAAAACTAAAAGGGGCCAGTTATATAGCTGCCACGCCCAGGCAGAGGAGCATCCATGCAAGTGTTAAAGCGGCCTCACGCCAAAGACACGCTAGAGCCAAGGCAGGCTGCCACGCGCAGGAGCGCTAGCTGCCGAGGGCTGGCAGGCACAAAGGCGCAGCACCAAGGTGCAGGCTTGGCTAAAGCAATGCCCTGGCGCCATGCCAGCAAGAAGCATATGTTCCAGCCAACTTAGGAATATTTTCAATGAACGGATCTCCAAGAATGCATCCGGGGTCCTGCGGACACAAAGAAGCTGAGATATTTGACTAAAAATGGCATTCATGACTCAACAAATTGTTGAAAATTATAACAGATGTCGATTTAATGAATAGTGGGCCCCACGCCTAAAAACCAACTTTAGGCCAAGTTTTCCAAAATGGAACACCATGGCCCAAAATGAGTCCGGAAGCCTCGGGACCTGAACCGAAGGTCCCTCTAACACAAAGTTGACATTCCAAACCTAACAACACTGATAGAATACCTATCCGAGGAAATCTTCTCTGAATGTTGATCAAAGTCAAACTTCCAAGTTTAACTTGCCAAAAAACACATAAAGCAACACAAAATGAAACTGAAAGCTCTCATACCCCGACCAATGGTCCATCCAGACCAAAATCCACGCTCCGGAGCTAATGGAACTATCAGAATTTTATTTAAAGCATGTTTACCAATAAAGTTAAGCATAGTCAATGATATCCTAAGTTTAAGCTCTAAAATAAGAAAATGACCATAACGACCAAACGAATGGCTAGGGCACTGAACCACCAGTCCGAGCATGTTATAAATGACTTGGGCCTACTAGAGGCAAGCTCTAACAGTACAAAGAAAGCGTAAATGCGAGAATGACCAAAAGGGTCATTATATCATCCACTACTACAAAGGACTTTCATCCTCAAAAGTCAAGAACAATGGAGTACCTGAAGGCTCAAACAACTGTGGATACTGAGCCAACATTTCTCTCTCTCGGTCTCCCAGGTAGCCTCCTCGACTTGACGGTGCCTCCACTGAACCTTAACTACCGCTATCTCTCTAGACCTCAATCTCTTGACATATCTGGCTACAATAGCAACTAGCTCCTCAACAAAAGCAAAACTCTCATCCAACTGAACCGACTCCCACTGCAACACGTGAGACTTATCTGGGACATACTGCCTCAAACATCGATACATGGAATACATAGAGGAAAACATCAGAGGCAAAGCTAACTAATAGGCAATACCACCAACTCTCTAATGGATTTCAAACGGCCAAATATACTTGGGGCTAAGCTTTCCCCACCTACCCAATCTCATCACGCCCTCCATGGGTGATACATGGAGAAATACAAAGTCTCCAACACTGTACTCTAAGGCACAAAGTCTACGATCTGCGTAGCTTTTTTGCCTACTCTAGGCTACCCGAAGTCTGTCTTGAATCACCCAGACTCTATCTAAGGAATCATGAAGCAAGTCTATAACTTGCGTCCTAGACTCAAAACCATCAAAACAACCCACTGGTGATCTGCAATGCCTACCATACAGTACCTCAAATGGTGCCATGCCAATGCTCGAAGGATAACTTTTATTATAAACAAACTCTACTAACAACACATACTTATCCCACGAACCTCAAAAGTCAAGAACACAGGCTCGTAACATGTCCTCAGGACCTGAATATTCCTCTAAGACTGGCCATCTATCTGAGGGTGAAATGTGGTACTAAGCTGAATCTTTGTACCCAATTCTCACAGAATAGTCATCCAGAACTGAGATGTAAACTGATTGTCACAGTCTAAAATGATAGAAGTTGGGATCCCATGCAAATGAACAATCTCAAAAAGGTAAATCTGAGCCAACCTCTCAGCACTGTAGGTAGAATGGAACTCGTTATCTCCCATTTCATACCACTCCACCAATAAACTATCTCAAATATCTATACATCTTTATTGTGCTAGGATGTATGGAATATCTAGTACAATGTGCCTCTCGGAGAATCAACTGAATCAAATCCCCAACTCTGGGAACACAAAGACAACTATTGAATCTCAAAACACAATCAGAACCCAAAGTATCCCTTCTTGCCTCACCCTGAACAACCTAATCACGAAGCTCACACAACCATTGATCCTCTAATTAACGACTCTGAATCTGATCAACAAAGGTAGAATGAACATCAATACTGGCAAGAACTCTGTTGGAATAAGATAAGTCAAGCCTAAAAAAACGGTTAGACAAGGACTCGATTTCCAGGGCCAACAGTCGCTCTGAAACTTAAAGTGATGATAGGCTGCCCATACTCAATATCTTCATACTCAAGGCATATCCTACCATGTTTGCCTTGCTTGGATGATATAGAATAGTAAAGTCATAGTCCTTTAGTAACTCAATCCATCTTCTCTGCCTAAATTTTAGCTCTCACTAACTTGTGATGTACTAAAGACTATGATTATCAGTAAAGATCTCATAGTGAACCCCATATAAGTAATGCCTCCAAATCCTGAGTGCAAAGACTACCTCCGCCAAATCCAAGACATGAGTAGGGTAGTTGTTCTCATAAACCTTCAGTTGTCTCGACACATAAGCTATCACATAATCCTGTTACATTATTACACAACCAAGATCGACCCCTGAAGCATCACAATATACTGAGAAGCCCTGACCCTCTACTGGCAAAGTCAAAACTAGAGTTGAAGTCAATAAGGCCTTAAGTCTCTGAAAACTATCCTTGCACTGATGTGACCACTGAAATGGAACATCATTCCTAGCCAACCTAGTCAAAGGTGTTGTTATAAAGAAAACCCCTCGACAAACCACTTGTAATACCCTGCTAACCAACAAAGCTGCAAACCTTCGTAGGAGTAGTAGGTCTTGGACAATCATGAATGGCTGAAATCTTCCCCGGGTCCACTCTAATCTCATCCATAGACACCATGTGTTCTAGGAATTCTACTGACTTAAGCCAAAACTCGCATTTTGAGAACATGGCATAAAGCCAGTGATCTCTCAAAGTGTGGAGTATAATCCTCAGGTGATGCTCATGATCCTCCATACTCCACGAGTATATCAAGATTTCATCACAGAAGACTATCACAAATGAGTCCAAATATGGTCTGAGCACCATGTGCAACAAGTCCATGAGCATTGAGGGGCATTAGTCAATCCAAAAGACATCACCAAGAACTTATAGTGGCAATAATGTGTCCTGACTATTTTCATATGGATGTCCTCTATCCTAATCCTCAACTAGTGAAAGCTTGACCTCAAATCTATCATCAAAAAGACGGCTGAACCCTGAAGCTGATAAAAGAAGTCATCTATGCATGACATCGGTTAGCTATTCTTAACAGTCATATTAATCAACTGCTTATAATTAATACACATCCACATCAACCCATTTTCTTCTTTGTAAACAGAACTGGAGCACCCTAAGGAAATACACTTTACCTAATGAAACCCTTAGCTAACAAATTCAGGAGTTGATCATTAAGCTTCATCAACTCAGGTGAAGACATATAATATGGAGTAATAGAAATGTTCCTGGTGTATGGCTTTAACTCAATTACAAATTTAATATCTTCCTCGGGTTTAAGGCCTGGCAGGTCAATCAAAAAAAATCTAGGAAATCTCTAACCATAGGAATCGACTTAGGAGAAGAAGTGTCGGCACTAGCATCTTGGACATATGCTAGATAAGCCAAACACTCACGAGAAATCAGCTTCCTAGTCTGAAGACAAGAAATGATCTCATACGGTGCGCGACTAATAGTTTCTTGCCATATAACTGAGGATATGCCGGGCACAGCTATAATAATGGTCATGGCATAGCAATCCAAAACCGCTTGATGAGCGGATAACCAGTCCATGCCAAGATTCACATCAAAGTCAATGTCTTATATAAACAAGTCACCCAAAGTCTCTAAATCACTAAAAACAGTCATACATGATCTCATAACATGATCCACTACTAAAAAATTACCTACTGGGGTCGAAATAGATACAGTCGTAAATAACAGCTCACTAGCCAACCCCAAACAAGGCACATAGTAAACAAAAAAATATGAACACGTAGATGAAAGATCAAACAAAGCTAAAGTTGACTGGCAGCATACAAATATAGTACCTGTGATAATCGCATATGTGGCTTCTGCCTATATTCTACCAGGGACCACATAAAACTGATGCCCACCTCCACCTGACTGAAGCCATCCCTATTACTTGTCATGTCATGCTGGGCACCTCCTCTACTCTGAACACCACCTTCTCTAGCCACTGACTGCACTACTCTGATAGGTTGAGACAAGTGAGCGACTGGCTGAACTGTACCCCGCTGGGGGCAATCTCTTGCATAATGATGATGACCCCGCACTCATAACAAGGCCGTGATGGCCTACCATGTCAAGACAAACTAGCTAAACCTATATGGACACCACAACCTGATGCCCCAGAAGCTATACCCCTCAAAGACTTGCTAATGTAACCCTGCTAACTGCTCTAATTCTGTTCAAACTAAGGCCCACCTGAAGCCTGAAGTGATGCCTGAATTGGCTGACTAGACTGACCCTGATGCTTCTATGGCTGATACCCTCGGCCACACTGGCATGAACCTCTACCATTACAGTGGGAACCACTGTAACTTCCCTGATTTTATGGCCTCTTATCTCTAGCCCTCAGATCATGATGGTGTCGATCCTTTATAGTACGAACATGGTCTGTGATAGCCTAGAAGGATCACCCACTGGCAATTAACACCTCACCCATGTTTCTAAACTAAAATCTCAATCCCTAAACTAGATTTGTTTATCAATGAGTTATAAGAATAGGGGTATACTTCCAATGTGATTCTATAATTAGTTAGGGGACTTGATTAAATATGCAAACACTTGATAAAAGGTACGGGTAGTTTTTGTTTGAGCTATGTTTCATACTCTTTCGACCTTTCAAACATGTGTACCATGGTTTCTATTCAAGAACCATGGCTTTACCTTAAACCAACAAATTTAGTGTTTGAGGGAATCACACTATCTCTAGCTTAGATTCTTAGATGGGTATTTCCTTCGATTAAGCTATTTCTAGCCTCAATCTTAGGTGAAAATCCCAAATTCCCACTATTGAATTCCTATCTGAATCATGAACTCCTCTATCAAGCAAGAACACAATTAAGTAAGCTCAATCAATATTTGCAACCATCAATTTTATGATTAAAACATGAAGAATTCAATAAAACCATACTAATTCATCAATAATAAGCACAATTAATCAATACCCTCACCCAAATTCAAATACCCATCATGCACATACCCCTAGACAAGGAAATTAGCTACTTATATAAAGGAAATAAGAAGATATACCAAATGGGTAACTCATAATTCTATTAATTTTCAAGCAAAACTCCAAATCTAAGCTCAAATCCTTACAAAAATGGTTATACTAATTGGAGAAGATACGGAGAAGAGTGTACTCTAAATATTGGGGAAAGTAAAAATCAAAATTCTCTCTTAGGTACATAACCCAAAATGGGTTTTAGAAGCTTCCCAATACGTTACATGGCTTTGGACAAAGTTACCCCTCGGGGGTGGTGCGACGCAACATGCAATCGCACCTTGCTTTATATGTGTCACATTTGCTTCCTTCTCCAACCAATGAGGTTGGTGGCTGAGGTGATAAGGTGCAAAGGGAGGCGCGTTATGCATGCCACATTGTGCTGATTGCATTGCGGTTGCACCTCTCGTCAGATTCTTCCTCTTTTTCGATTAACTTCACACTTCAACTCTTTTTGAGCTCTTTTGGTTAAATTCCTTTTTTTCTACTTTTGACAAAGAGTACCTGCATTTTTATCAATAAAGGCAATAAGTACCTCTAATTCTCATAAAAACATGACAATAATTCATGAATAATGGATCAATAAGTTTGTCGATTATCAACTTATCAACTATCAAGAACATAATCCAGGTGTCAAGATGAGAAGAATGACACCCATATTGCTATACAGAAATTCAATCTAAAAATAGGTCAAAAAATAACCCTTGCGTCCCATGCAATGAAATAGGAAACAAACTTTACTATTATGTTTGTAGCGGGTTTATAAACACATGTCCAAAATTTGGTGGCAAATGGGACTCGTTTCAGGGCCAAAACATCCCTAAGTTCACTTTAATTTAAAGTAATGCATGCAATTAGGATAAAATTTATGGAAGAAATGCGGAAAAAATGCTAGGACGATAATTAGAATGACTAGAGAAAGAGAATTGCCTCAATAGGACATAGAATCGGTGAGATTTGATGATTTTTCCACTTTACTCGAGCTATATCAATGGAGAAAAGTTGTTGGAATGAAATTTTAAATGAAGGAGAATCTCATTTAAACTACCAGAGATTGATGAACCTGTGGTTATATTGACACATGTGCGGCATCACTATTGTACCTAGACCACCATAGGGGCGGAGGTTGACAAAGACCTCAACCCCATAGGTGCAGCACATAAGCCAGAGGAGCGGTAAAAAGAGCGCAAGGGTGCCCCCTGTCGATGTCACTAGGACCGCAGGTGTGGCTGATGACCGCAGGGGTGGAGTGCAGGTGAGCCATCATGCACCTACCAGCTTCAACAACACACCTCAAAATTCTATTATCGCAACCTCAGGATTAATTCAAAACCCCGTGAACACAAACCAGCTATGCTACCCCACAAAAGGCATTCTGAACCCAATATTCTAAAACGAAAATAGAACCCAAACTAAAAGTCCAGAAGCCTCGGAACCCAAACAAAAAGTCCCTCTAGCCTATATTCAACATTCTGGAGCTTACAACGCTGACGAAATTTACATCCGAGGCCATCTTCTCTGAATGTTGACCAAAGTCAACTCTACCAGCCTTAAGAGTTGCAAAATAGGGAAATAAGCTTAAAATACAAATAAACTACCCAAGAACCTAAGAGTCAGTCCTGGCAAGTCATAAATGACCTATAGCCACTGTGGGAATGATTGAAATGCGAAAAAAGCACCAAAATCAAGACAATGAGCTAAAGAGTCATTACAACATCCACTACTAAAAGAACTTTTGTCCTAGAAAGTTAAAGAAATGAAGGTACCTGAAGGCTCAAAAAGGTAAGGTTAATGGGTCCGTATATTAGTCTCGATCTCCTAAGTAGCCTCGTCGATAGGATGATGCCGCCACTAAACCTTAACTGATGAACACTTCAAGAAAAATAGGCAATAGCGAAGGGAAATATGATCCCTGAAAGCGCTAATCTTGTCCCTAAAGAGCAATAACGACTAGAATTATTTGGTCATCGCCCGTCCTAATAGGCTCTTCCACTAAAGCTTTTTAACAATAGGAATATTTGACTGGTCCCTAAAACTATTTAGCAACTAGTTCAAATCTTGTCCCTAAAACACATTTAGAGACTATATTTTTTGTCCCTAACTGCAAAATGTATGGTCCTTAAAATGTTAGCAACTGGCAATTTAGTGGTCTCTAAAGGAGTTTTACGGACTAAATTTTTGGTCCCTAGAAACATATGATTTGGTCCTATAAATCTGCAAAAATATTATTCAGTTAATATTTAATTTGCAATGAACAAACGAGATTACAAAAGGATAATATAATGAAGATATTTCTTTCATATTTATATATATATATATATATAAAAATATTTAGAGGTTAATTACAAAAAAAAAGATCAACATTGATCGACATTGCACAATCACAAAGTATGTTATAATCACAATATTGTGTGCATATAATTCCCTTAGAAAAAACCTATATAGCCAACTTTTTTAGACTATATTATATATTTGTCCATATTCCTAGCAAACACATAGTCAACTAGCAGTTATATATCCACAAAAGCTTCCTTCTTGTTATCTCCAATACCCAAAACCTGGAAAAAAATCTTCAGAAAAGGTATAAAAATCAAGTAGATGGTAAAGAAGAAAGTCGTGTAGCAACTGAAACACAAATTACATTTAATCTATGGACTGCCTAAGAAAAATAGCTTGATAATTGCATCATTGCATAATTGCATATGAGATATCCATTTCAAAATGCAACAAACAAAGAATATATGCAGATATTATATCTTTCCTTGGTTATTACTTAATTATTAGTGTTTTATGACTTGGGCATAAATTTAGTTATTTCCTGTATTTGTCATTTGTTTTGAATTGGTAAAATAGATATGTATTCAAGTGTTAGTCTCTAAATGAGAGAAAAAGTCATAGGATTCCACGATAATCTAAAAGGTAAAAGTGCATAGCTATTGTTCATCTCTCTAACTCTTGAACAAGTAAAGAAAAGCCCAGAGTTATTGGAGATGAAAGCTGGATAGTCCCATAATAAGGCCTTGTTGGAATCCACTGTCCAAATAACAAAAGTATTAACATATTTGTAATGTTTCCCACTTCAAATTTGAAGATTTAGCTTTTTATTGTGTTTGTTGTAGTTGTATGCTTGTGAAAGCAAGTTGGTGAAGTTGACTATGATTGCTCGTGTAGCTGATGGTATTCCTTTAGCGGACGAGTTAACAAATTCTCTATTGAAGGATGTTCAACTGACCATACTTCACTCTATGTATCTACGCCACTAAAGTCTATCACGATAAGTATATTTGTTTATATGTAAGGGTAAATACATTTTACAACTTATGTTACACAAAGCACAACAATACACTACACTCTCTTCTAATAGGAGGTACATGTTAATAGATCCGAACACCATTATTTTAAATAAACTAAAGTAATATTATCAAGGGTGAAATTACAAATGGAGTAGGGGAGGACATAATAATAAAGAAGCATCATACAGTGTCCTGCCCTAGAAAGAAACAATAAATTATTCACATGTGAGTGACACTTTGTATTTTTTGGGTGAAAGTCGGTTCTATTAGAGAGTCCCTAGTGAATATTCAAGAAATTCAGTGAGCTAACATAGAATTTTAGCAAGTACACAAGTACTATAATCAGCTACCAGAATGTTAGACAATTAGAATATATGTCAACATTTCATTTCTTAACCTATTATTAGATATGTCAATTGAAGTTGGCAAAATTTCAACAACACTTCTCCGTTGCAAAATAAAATTCAGCTAACACAATATTTCAGCAGCACTCACCATTATAAATAAGATTTCAGCAAGTAATCAAGTATTATAATGAGTTACCAGAAAGGTAAGAAGTATCTTAAAGGTAAATAATATAAAGGGTTAAGGTAGAGTTGTAGTCTAGTGAAAATGCCCCTAGTGACTAGACGTGAATAATATTATGAATCAGCAAGAAGGCAATAACCAGTTTGTCGCAAACGCATCAGATAAGGATGTTCTTCAAGAAAATTTGTTTGCTTACCATAGGTGTTGTCGAGATAAATACTACAAAGTAGTTCAAAATCAACAAGCAGTAGTGTCTCCATGACAACATGAAATGGTGCCTACTGTTCATGAAGGAATGTGTACTTCTTTCACTATATAGCTTTTTGAAATATACAAACAACATTGATTGGCACATAACCATTGAATCTAAAATTAGAAAAGAATGTGTCATTCATATTGATCATGAGGCATTGATGAAGCAGGTAATGACTTGCTACACCTAAAGTGGAATGAAAAGGAAACAACCCTGCAAAATGAACCATATGTAAAACCAACTGTATTCATAAATCATACTATTTATGAGAGTATGATTCCCTATATACTACAAATGGTATAATTATAATGTAGAAAATAGAGTGCCAAATCAAGGCGAATGATAAAATGAGCTAAGATCAATATTACAACTAGGGCTTTAGTAACCGGTGCTTACCTCCATTCTATTCTTGTAACACCCCAGAAATTCTAAGCCAAATCTGAACCGTTCTTCATGTGTTGTTATACCTGAACTAGATACATTTTCTATGTATCTATGTAATAAGACCTATTCTTAAGTTTTGAAGGTGTATTAGATATGAATAAGGGTCATAAAGAACCTCTAGCTCAAATTTGAGTTGAATGTTTCCTTACCGATTGTGTTTTAGTGTAAGATTTTTCAATGGTCACATCAAATTATAATAACTAACAGAATATAAAGAATTAGGTGGCCTAGTACCCACCAAATTAAAGGACTTTGAATCTTCTTTCCAATGCCACCAACCGCATATAAATCCAGGTTCGGAGCAAAAAGTTATCATTATTTTACTAAAGGATGTATGTCTGTCAAAATGAAAGACAACAACCACGAGAAGGTTCCACGAGTCATGGAAGTTTCCACGGGTCATGAAACCAACTCGTGGAAATCTGTCCGAAGGATAGAAACTTCTCCCTGGAACCACGAACCGTGATCCATTCCACGAGCCATAATTCGTGTCCGTGGAAGCCTTTGACAATTTTTTTTGAAGTTTTTAAATTCTTTTCCTAGGGATATTTTGGTAATTTTCTACTCTTTTAACTCCAAAGTTAAGTCATTTTGGGCAAATTAGAAGGGATTTTATTCCCACTTAGCCTAAGTTCTCTTCCGTCGTCTCAATCAAGTTCCAAAAGAAGAAAAAGGGTCTTCATTCTCCAAGCGTCAAGCTAAGGATTCCATCTTCAAGTATCCATCCTAAAGTCCCAAGTTAGAAAAGCTCAATTCAGGTATGTGGGTATTCAACATAGGTTCCCTTCACCCCTGTGATCAAAACCTCAACTTCCTAAATTGATTTTATGAATATCCAAATTAGGGTTCTAACCCAATTTTCATGGGTTTCTTTACAAGTTGTTTCCTCATGATTCTTCTATGGATTTTGACTCTAAATTGCATGATTTTGCATGAGTTTTTATAAGTGGTTTCCTATTCATGATTTTAAGTCTAATCTTTATTCAAATTATGAAACTTGGGTTCTCACCCAAATTGGGAAAAACTTATGGGTTCAGTTTTAAAGTATAAGTTCATGGTTTCTCATTACGTATCTATGATCTATTTGAAGTTCCTTAGTTAATTTCAAAAGCCCATAAGTTGATGATGAATTTTTGCATGATTCCTTTGAATTGCATATCTTCAAGCAAAATTGGTATGTTTAGAGAACATGACCTCTATTTTTAAGAAAATGCATGCCTAATTCTTTAAGCTATGATATTAGAAGGAAAGTATATTTTTAATTATGGTATTGCAAAGCTTTAAGACTCATGACTTGTGAATTGCATGACATCAAATATGTCCCTATGCTTTTCCAATAGTTTTGGACATTAGATATGTCCCTATGTTTTATGAAAGGTTTGTCATCCAGATATGTCTACCTATGTTATAAACACTTTTGACATCAGATATGTCACAAGTATTATGAGCTATATGTATATGTTTTGGGAGTAGTATTTTGCATCGAGTATGATAGGGTGAGAGTACCCTTAGTCCTAGAACTACGCGCCCTTATAGGTTCTAAGTCCCTTCAGTTGGGCATCAAATTTAGTGATCATTCCACATTCATGCCTTTATACCCTTGCAAGGTATATTGGGTCCTCTCGATGGGGTGGATACATCGGATTCCATTAGCTCACATGGTTTATGTCGGTTAAGAGAACCTCCCACAAAAGATAGTTTTCATGAAAAGATTGTATTGACTCTTTGCTTTTAGATTTCAGACTTAATACTTATGACTTATGATTTGATTATGTTTTCAGCTTATGATATTGCATTGAGTCATTACATTATAGATTTTATTATTATCATATGATTTCAGCTTCAAGGATATTTAAGCATGTTTTATCACAAATTATGCATGATCACGATTTTAAGCATGCTTCCAAGTATATTTCATCATATCACATGCATATCTCACATACTCAGTACATCCTATAGTACTGACGCATATTTGTGCTGCATCCTATTCATGATGCAGACTTAGGTTCCCTCCTTCCGGCACATGGCTAGAGACCGCAGGCCATTCTAGTCAGTGTTGGTGAGTCCTCATTATTCGAGGGCTAGTTATGATCTTAGTATTCTGTATGGTTGTTTACTTTCGTACTTTGAGTTAGATAGGGTCTTGTCCTACCAACTCCTTATGTCATGTAGAGGCTTATCAGACATAGACAATATTCGAGTCTCCCTTTTGGATTACGTTTCTTTTTGACTTTATTATTTATGGATTGGGTTGCCTATCTTTCTATTTATGCTTTCGCTATGTTTCCTCGTGTATGCCTATGTTATGCTATGACGAAGGGTTAACTTGGGGCACTTATGGTCCCGAGTCTCGTGTTACGTCTAGAGGGTAGCCTCGGGGCGTGACAATTCTCCTGGAAGATTGGGCATAGTATCTAAATTGTACATGTACCATACCCTCGACTCAAAAATAGATGAAAAAAGATGACTGTAGAAACAAGAAGGAATAACAACGAGAACATACAATAATTGACGGTAATGAAACAACTGAAGGAAATATAAATCTAGTAAAAAAAATAAAAACCTAATAGTAATACTCCAAGAGTGAGAAAGCAAAGTACTTGGTTTTCTACTAATCTTCTAAGATGCACTAAGTCAAGCTTTTCTTCTGATAATTATGTGTTAACATGTCACGTCAAATGATTTTGAACCAGTTTTATGGTAAAGAGATGGTTCATCTGGACCAGTGATTTTTCCAGGGACTTAATGATCTGTTAGATGGATTAAGATAAATGAAGATGTTGGTTAAATTTTGATTTTGAATAATACTTTGCATAGGGTGTTTTAAGATGGAGAATATAGTAGTTTTGTTCTCCATTTTTATTGATTTTTTGTGCCTAGATCCATTCAGATCTCTCTCTCATGCTTTGTGCTTTGGGAGTTACTGGAATGGATGTTCTTTGTCCATACGTAAGTCTTTTTTCTTTTTGTGCATAGTTTCTCTAAATTTTACCATTGCTCTAACTTATTTCTATTTTGTGGTTGATAATAAGGTATATTAAGTTGTCAAACAAGTCGTATAGCCATCAGTTGTTTTAAGATTACAAGCTAATTATCTACCACTATCAGAACAAATATAATTCCATTAAACGTGATTTAAGAAACCATTTGTGAGAAATAGCTTATAGATATTTACTAACGACCACCACAATGTTACCAAAAGGATTGGTGGAAAATATGAAGTCCAATTAATTTTGTAGAATCAACTCTCACAGTAAGCTATCAACTCATTATTCAAATTCCATAAAGCATTTAAAAGAGATCAGGGACACAGTAAATATAACCAAAGTCAACCTATTGTAAGCACAAGAACATGGAATACTAATTTTTTTCAACATAAATAAACATCATCACTGAAATTTATTAATGCAGTAAACAACATTATTTTGCACTCCACTAAAAAAAGATCAATCAAAACTGAGCCTATATTATAATACTCGAACCATTGACCTTATTTTAGAGGGAGTAGTTCACGACAAAATAAATGCAAGAATTGACAACGAAGTGTTTCAATGAGCAAATCCTTCACTCCAACTAGAGTACTATTGAATAACAAATTATTCTCGTAGTAGAGAATTATGGCAGCAAGACATCAATAAGCGAGAAGTGGCTTCCAACGCCATCACTCAGTTCGATACCTGATTAAGCTGCTTAATATCCACAACTCATATCCTAGTTCAGAATTACCTAATCATCATAAGAGTAGCTCAATAGGAATTTTTGTTTCCTTCATTTATCTTAGCATTCATAAAAGAAAGAAAATATTTCAATAAAAGAAGCAAAAAAAATAATATCACGTCTAGATCACAAAATAGTTCTGTATATCGAACTCCTTGTTATACCACTCATTACGGACCATATCTAACCTCTTCAAATGTTATCATCAAACAACAAAAGCCCACAACCAACTGAAGAAAATGATATTGGGTCAACATACACAAAAAACAACACTAATCAAACAAGAAAATTAGGACGAATAGAGAAAATTCTAAGCTCACCCAAACATAACTAGAAATTAAAACATGTCATCAACAAAATTCCATACAAGAGAATCAAACCGAGCACAGTACATTGTAGGGTCAAAGATAGATTAAGGATTATAAATCGAGCATGTTTTCCTTCTTAAAGGTTAGAGCTCATTCAACTGAATTGAATCCCACCGGAGCATGTGAAACTCATCCACAATATACAACCACAACATATAAACATAGAAAATTGGGTTAACACTTGAAAGAGTTGGGGGAAGGGACAACTCATAAGAAAACTCACCAATGCAACGAAGGATCTCAGATAGCCCAATGAACCTGGGACTGAGCTTACCCTTCCTCCCAAACCTTATTATGCCCTTCATGGGAGACGCCCGAAGGAACACACGGTCACCAACCATAAACTTCAACTCTCGCACCCTTCTGTCAGCATAACTCTTCTGCCTACTTTGAGCAGTATGAAGCTTTTCTTGAATAACCCAAACTATGTCCATGGAATCATGAAGCAGGTCAGCACCCCATGGTCTAATCTCAAAGGCATAAAACCAACCCACTGGAGATCTTCGCTGCCTACCATACAAAGCCTCGAACGGAGCAATCTGAATACTAGAATGGTAATTATTATTATATGCAAACTCTGCCAAGGCTAAAAATTGGTCCCTATGACCCCCAAAATCAGTAACACAGGCCGTAATATATCCTCTAGAACATGAATAGTGCACTCCAACTCTAACAATGCAGATACGACCCTAAATCATCAGGACACCCTCCAAATCTAAGGTTGCCTTCTGTCTTGACCCAATTTCTCACTCATGATGGCACCTACATCCCCTATATAAGAGAACTAAACCCTGTAGCACGGAACGGTTTGTAATGGGCTAATATATAACAAGGATGCGGAAAAACGATATAAATAGCAGAAGCAAGGGAACAAGGTAAAGAAAATAAGCAACAAGAGTATATATATAAAAAAACATATCCTTCCCATGGATTGGTATCACAGTATTAGAGTCGCTACTACATAATCAGAGTACAAAATGTCCAAAATAGGATATACATATGTCTCTGAATAATAAAGGAGTACATAATACAAAAGATAAAATAACAGCTAAGCTCCGATTACCAGGAGCTCACCCTCAGTCTCTAATAGTACAATATCACCCCGCATGAGTCTCCACTAATCAGCGATGATGGCCCATACTAGGATCTGCACCAGAAAGATATAAGTGTAATATAAGCACCAATTGTAATGCACCAGGTGCCCAGTAGGCATCATAGGCCGACTGAGCGCATATAAGATGTAAAAGCACTAAATAGCAGAATGAAAGAAGAGAGTCACAGAAGCAAACATATAAGTACAGAAAGCTAGAACATAAGGAATATAAGGAGAAAATAATCATGCTCGACTAACTACTAGAAATATATATCACAGAACACAGGTGAAGGATAGAAGAACGCACCTGGGGTCCTTGCAACAACAATATATATAAAGAAAGTTTATGAAATAGGAAGTATATCGGTAACTTCAAGTAAAAAGGGAAGAAAGGAAAGTAACTGAACATAGACATGCTAGCAGTAAATCACATAAGGTAAGGATGATCAAATAAAAACTCGGAAGTAACTATTGAATGAACCAGCACTACAATAGGATATAATAAGAATAAATCTACCTACAATCCCAATACATAACCATACACCCGAGGAACACATACAACTGAAAATAAACCCTCCGACATCCCATACTACCAGAGCATACACTCAGCAAACAGCAAACAAGGGTGGAATCATACACAAATGAATGATATTATGCAGAAGTGTGAAACCAGGTGTAACCATAGTATCGTATATACCTCATTCAGTATCGATAGGCCCAACAGGTATGATCTATGGAAGGATGCACTATATACCTCAACTCCATCGCATACCCCTCCTCCGTCACACCAAACATGTAGCTCCTGGTCTGAATTGGTAAGGTCTATGGAGGTCTTCAACCATATACTCACTCTCAGAATAATTGTTTGGTGTGTATACGGATCCAAACCAGTAACAAAATCTCAAAAATGCATGCCCAGAGTATATCCAGGTCTAAATTAGTGAATTAAGTCACTAAAACCCCAATAAGGGTGCCTGGAGAATAACCGTGTCTAAAACCATAGTAAAAAAGTCTGATGCTCGGTCGCTCCTAGTCTAGTATCATTTCAAACAAATAGTAAAACATGTCTAGCACTTTGGCTTAGCCTAGTCAAGTAATAGTATTAAAACCAGTGATAAAATCATCCTTTAAACCTTTTACCCCAAGAAGATCCACAAAAATCAGTCCCAAACCTTTTGTAACCATGTTTATCGAAAATAGGCCCTTGCGACCATGCAAGGTCTTGAAATCCATTTATAGTATGCCTGAAGCCAAAAGAACAGTAAAACATTCAGAAAACCTCTTTATATGCATGATAATGGCATTCCCAAACTAAAATAGTAGCCTAATGGCTCACAATCAACCTATCGGCCCTGCATAGGCTCCAATTGCTCTACAACATACATAACCAGCTTTACAATTGTAATATAGATGTTTGAGGCTCACAGGCATTCCCAAATAACCCACAATCTATGGTCCAGAGTTAAATACAAGACAACACAGGACCACAAGGGTGATACTACCAACTACAGCAAATACTACAACCATAAGAGTGAAAATAAGACTGATATGAAGAAGCGGACAAGGTTTGGGGCACCAAAGTAATAAACCCAACCCAAGGATGCTAATTAGTGCAATTATAGCCTATATATGCAAAGTCTATAAAGGTTAAACAATAACCTAGCTATCGCTCGACGATAAGGTGCTAGAACGATGATGTCTAAGCTCGAACTGCTCTGAGAAGCTCCGAATAGCAGTCAAACTATCAAAAACATAATCTATGCATTAAACAAAAGCCAAGGATACCCATATTGCTAAAAAAATAGTCGGGTCAAAGTTCAGGTTAAAAGCATGCCCGCAGGGCCAACAATCCAAAATCGGAAACGAAAAAGTGCACGATGAACCCAACACTCCCAAGAGTGCATGCTCCAAAATGAGTGGATTTAGCCAACAAAAAAAGATCTCAAAACAGCAGTTAACTAAAGAATTAAAGAGGGAAATTAAAGAAGAAATACATGGAAAAAAGGAAGAATTCACCTACCTCGATGAGTTGAAGCAAGCCTACAGATTTAAATAATCACAACCACGAGAAAAAAAACCCAATTCTAGCAACTACCACTAAAGAAACCCCAAGCTTGAGAATTACCCAACAATAGAGTTTTTGCTATGGAGAAGAAGCTTTTGGGTAAGAAGGTGACTACCAAAATGAAGGGGGACGCAATATATTCCACCAATTATGAATCCCATAGGACAAGAACTGTTTTGGGAACAATTTTAGGAGAGAGAAAGAAGTTTACAGTGAGAACCAAAAAGACAAATGGCTGAAAATCATGAAGGAGGCAATATAAGTCCTGGCCGCAGCCTAGTGCCATTGAGCTGGAGAGGCACTATTGCATTAATGGGGGCAAGACAGGTGGCATTGTTAGTGTTGGCAAGGTTCTATCGTGCTAGAGGGCTAGGCGGGCACGCACACAATCGCACTAAATAAGCGCTATCAGCGCTGGGAGGAGAGCAGAGGCTTGGGCGCCATCAAGGCTGGCAGGGAGCAATCAGCGCTGAAGGCAGGTGCAGGCTAGTGCGATCGTATTTCCTGAGTGCTATAGGCGCTGAAGGCCTGCCAACTGCAGAAAACCAGCAACAACAAAAATTTCTACGGGGTATTTTGGGCACAATCAGAACATGATACTAGAAACCAAACATGATGTTAGAGTGGAAACGACGTTACGAACTCAACAGAATCAATGAAACTTCCATACAATGTCATTTTATAGAAATGTTGGCCCAAGTAACCACTAGCTTAAACCAACCAAACACCCAAAATGAGCCCCCGGGACCCAAACCAACCACTAACCTAATCAAAACTCGACATTCTGGAGCTGATGGAATAGTAGGATTTCAAATCTGACGCTCCGATCCTCAAAAGTTGACCAAAGTCACACTCCCAACTCAACTGGCCTAAAAAAACTAAATGCAAAACAAAATCAAACTTGAAGATCTCAAGCCTCGACTAATGGTCTAACTAGACTTAACTCTCCATTCCGGAGCTAACAAAACTGTCAAAATTTGATTCCGAGTACTTTAGCTAAAAATGTTGACTAAAGTCAATGATTTCCTAAGTTAAAGCTCTAAAACAGAAAAACGACCATAAAGTTCAAATGAATGGACAGGGCACTGAAGCACCGGTCCCAGCAAGTGGTAATTGACATGGGGCCACTACAGGCAAGCTCTAATAGTACAAAGAAGCATAAACGCATGATTGACTAGAAGGGTCATTACACCTTCCTAGCCTCGCAACTCAACACCTTTTCTTGGAAGACCTTCAACCTTGGATCATCAAACTATTTTGCTCGAATCTGCTCTAACAAGAAAGATCTAGCCACAATACAAGCAAAAATATAGCCCAACTCAAAAATATCAAGTCTAACCATCTTGTTAGCTAAGGATTGGATGTCCAAGTCGAAAGATTGCTCCTCTGCTGCCAAGAATTACAAGTTACCCATACTCACTACCATCCGACTCAAGGCATATGCTACCATATTTTTGTTGCCTGGATTATTAAAAAATGAGATGTCAGAGTCCTTCTGTAATTCCAACCACCTGTGCTACCTCAAATTTAGATTGTTCTGGATGAAAATGTACTAAAGACTATAATGGTCAGTGAAGATCTCAGATGCACACCACACAAATAATTCCTCCAAATCTTTAATGAGAAGACTACCGTTGCTAACTCTATCTCATGAGTTGGGTAGTTCCTCTTGTGAACTTTAAGTTGTCTAGAAGCATAAGCTATAACTCGGCCCTGCTGTATCAATACACAACAAAAACCAATATTTGAAGCATCACAATACATAGTAAACCCCTGACCCTTGACCATAAGAGTAAGAAATAGAGCTAAAGTCAATAAAACCTTGAGCTTTAGAAAGCTCGCCTCGCACTCATCATACCACGAGAAAGGGATATTCTTTTGAGACAATCTAGTCAATGAAGCTACTATAGAAGAAAACGTCTTCAAAAATTATCTCTAGTAACCTACCAACCCGATGAAATAGAAAACCTCTATAGGAGAAGTAGGCCTAGCCCAATCACAAACTGTCGCAACCTTCACTGGATCCACCATAATATCATCCTTAGACACCACATGCTTAATGAATTCTGCAGACTCAAGCCAAAACTCACACTTAGTGAATTTGGCATACAACTGATGGTCTTGCAAGGTCTAAAGTATAACTCTCAAGTGCTACTCAAGCTCCTCTCTACTCCTTAAATAAACCAGAATGTCATTGATGAACACAATAATGAAGGAATCTAGGTAGGCTCTTAACACACCGTTCATCAACTCTATAAATGTTGCTGGGGCATTGGTTAACCCAAAATACATGACTAGGAATTCATAATGGCCGTATTGAGTCCTAAATTCCATCTTTGGGATGTCCGCAACCCTAATCCTTAATTGCTGATAAACGTACCTCAAGTCTATCTTAGAGAACACCAATACACCCTGTAGCTATTCAAACAGATCATCAATATGCGGCATCAAATACCTATTCCTAGCTATCACTTTATTCAACTGCTTGTTGTCAATACACATATGTATGGACCCATCCTTCTTTTTCTAATATAGAATAGAAGCACCCTATAGAGATACACTAGGCCTGACGAACTATCTACTCAATAAATCCTGGAGCTGATACTGAAGCTCCCTCAACTCAACTTGTGCCATATGATACATCAGAATAAATATAGGTTGAGTACCTGACTCAGCATCAATCACAAAGTCAATATCGTGATCACGAGAAAGGGCCAATAGATTATATGGAAACACATCCTAATACTCACAAACCACGAGAACTGACTCAAGAGAAAGTATGATGGAACAAGTATCACGAGCATAAGCAAAATAGGCTAAGCACCTATTCTCACCAAACTATTGGACGCTTAGGAAATATATAACTCCTATCGGCATATGGCTATCGGCACCCTTCCATATTATTGGAGGGATTCCAAGCATCCATAGAGTAATGATTTTGGCAAAGCAATCCAAGATCTCATGGTAGAGAGAAAACCAATCCATGCCTAAAATCACATCAAAATCAACCATATCTAGTACAACCACATCTACTGATAAGTTGGTAATCTCCAAACTTATTGAGCCTTTATTCATGAGTTATTGTAATATTTTGATGTGAATTAGAGATAATTATTGCCTTTATAGACATGAATGCAGGTACTCTTGATTCAGTAAAGAAAGAAAAGAAATTGAACCCAAAGAGCCCAAAAAAAGTTAATTTTCAAAGGTGATCAAAAAAGAAGAAGGAAATTTCAAGTGGTGCGAGCCGAACATCGCAAGATGCGGCCACATCTCACTTTGCACCAGAGTAATATAGGCGGTAGAAATTTTTTCCTAGATAAAAAGAGACATACGAGCTGCGTAATAAACGGTGCGATTATACGTTCCTTTGCACGTCGGTCGCACCAGCCTTAAAGGGTATTTTTATCCAAAGTCATGTGACGTAATTGGGAAGTTTCTAAAACCCATTTTAGTGTGTGCACCTGATAGAGAATTCAGTTTATTACCTTCTTGAAGCGAGATATTGAGAGTACACTCTTCTCTTTTCTTCTTCCCTAATTGAAAACACTATTTATAAAGATTTTGAGCTTGGATTTGGAGCTTAGCTTTTAATATGAATAGAAATTTGAGTAACCAATTTGGTATATCCTCTTTTTTCCTGAATATTACCAGCTAAATCATTTTCTAAGGGTATGTTCATGATGGGTGTTTGAATTTAGGCATGGGTAATGACAAATTATATTTGTAATTGATTATTTAGTATGGGTTTATTGAATTCTTCAAGGTTTAATTATAAAATTGATGGTTGCAAAAATTGAATGAGTTTTCTAATTTTATTCTTGCTTGAAAGATGGTTCATAAATTGGGTAAGATTTCAATAGTGGGAATTTGGGATCCCACCATAGATTAAGGCTAGAAATAGCTTGATCGAAGGAATTTCTCATCTAAGAATCTAAGCTAGAAATAGTGTGATTTAACCAAGTGTTAATTGGTTGTGTTATGGTAAAGCTATGGTTCTTGAGTAAAATCCATGGTACATATATTTTGAGGGTCGAAAGACTACAAAATATAGCTAGAACCAAACTAGCCATACATATAATCGAAATTTTTCATGATTAATCAATTCCTTACCTATTGTAGAATCCCATCCGAAGCATACCCCTAATCTTCCTTCTCTTGTTCATCAAATTGTGTAATGATTATTCTCGTGTTGAAATTGTGTTAATGTTGATTTCCCAATCCTTTCCCCCAATTTTTACTTTTATATTTCTTGAACATTTACTCACTTTAGTGATTGTTATTCAAAAATTTATTGGCAAATCATTACTCCATTCCTCATTGATATGACCCCGTCATCCTTTGGGTTTATTTATTATTTTGTACGATTATCATTACAACCTGCTATAGGAGAGTGCTTTTGAACATTATCAAAATAGCATCGTTGTTGGGGAATGGTTCTTGATTTGCCATTTGATCGTCATTTAGTTCACTTTTGTTAAGTTTTTATTCTCTTTTACTTCTTTCTTACTTGTGATCTTGCACAGGAAAAATACACACCTCAAGCACAGCCGCTAGTACTTACCATCCAGCTCCATACACACTTGAGAATGTGACTATAGTAGGTCATGATTTGAATACCTTGGGATCCAAGGGGGCAATGGGTGCTATCTCCGCTAAAACATTGAATGGAATAAAAATGGTGCACAAACGGATAAAGAATGAGCAATCATCAAAACACTCCTTGAATTCATGACTAAGAGCATGGTCACTCAAACATTCGAGAGTTTTAATGGTATTGATGTTGTTGGAAATGTAGGGTTGGTAGATGATGGGCATTACTCATGTGAGGATAGTGAAATGGCATCGGTTAGAAACTACGAGATGGGTTCACAAGCTAGTTTTTAAAGTTTAGTGAGATGAGAGCAAGAGAATCAAGGTTGGAACCAAGAGAATGACGACTCAAGAGTCAAGGTCATGCTTGAGAGGGTTTTAGTGAAGGTGGAGACAACTGATGAGGGCATTCGGGAGTTAAGATGCAAACTTGGAAGCCTTTCTCAAATGGTACATTCACACTCTGTCGCCATCAATCTTCTTGATGATAAAAATCAATGGCTCATCTCCTAATTTGGGTTTGAGCAAATGAAAAGAGATGAGAATGTCGATGTTAAAAGAGAACAACCAAGTTTCGTAAAAAATGCAAATCCAGGTAAAGGCAAGCCTAGCAACAAAAGCAATATTAGAAATGGTAGTGAGGAAAATAAAGATCATAGGAATAACATACTCAAAAATTGTAATACCTTCCCTAAATGTCCACCTCCATTCCCTCAATGATTATTGCAAGCAAAACAAAGGAAGAAAATATCGACGAAGGTATTTGAGCTCGAGATTGTGAAGGAGTACTTTGGCTTAGAATTTGAAATGGTCAAATGTATATAAGTGTTAAGTTGAATTATAAGGATGAGGGTTTTGAAAATGAGATAAAACAAGTGAGGTACTTGCTCGACTTATCTAAGCTCTTAGGTGACAAGTAGGTGCATCACCTACCTACGCTAACGAACTAAGTTCCGAGGGCCGATTACGGGCATAAACACCATGGATTATTAGACCTTATCGTAGCCCAAATGATTCTTAAAGTTGGCCCATCAAAGCACAACCAAATCTGGCCCAAAAAACTACAAAAGGTAGCCACCAATATTGACCACATTTTGACCCAAGAGAAGCCCAAAATCAGCCACAAAACTTAACCCTTTTGAGGCCCAAGCAAAGGGTAATTTTGGCCCAAGTTTCTTGACCCATTTTGGCCCAAATATACTCAAAAAAGGTCGGCCAAAAAGGTCCCTTTATACAGGCCTTTTGCTGATCAATGTTGATCACAAAAAGCTGGAAATATTCTCTCTTATCTCCTTTCCTTTTTGGCAGCCATCCTTTCCCTTTAGGGTTCTAAGAAGATCAAGATTAATTGAAGCTTAAGGTGAGTTAAACCACTTGTTATCTTGTTATTAATCTACTACATATAGCTAGGATATCCTATGGTAAGAAAGACATGAACTATGGCAGCCCCTTTCTTAAGATTTAACACATAGAAATTGTGTAACAATTAAGAGATTTCTTCTTCTCTTGTTGGTGTATGTGTTGGGGGTACTTAAGCTTTTCAAGGGTTCAATAAAAAGAGGATAAAAACACCCCTTCAAGTGTGGTAAGTACTCTTCCCATAATCATATTTTTGGATTGAAGTTCGGATGGACAATTGTTGTTGAATTGTTGTTAAGAACTCACGGGACGACGATCGGAAGCCGTGGGTTCAATGTGTTGCTATTGTATTTCGGAATGGTGAGTTGTGTAGGGGCTGTTTGATGTGTTTTGTATTATTGGAGGAAGTAGGTTGGTGTGTGTGTGATGTGTATTGGATAGGGGAGAAAGGTGTGACGATCCACCTTTAATTAATGCAAAATACGTAAATCTGCCCGGGAAATGTTTAGCTACTGTTTTGGGAAAGTTGCATCAGCTTTAAGAGCTAATATTATCTTCATTATACCCTTGTGTTGTAGATTAACTTAATAAAGGAAAGTCCAAGTTGTGGTAAGCGCAATCTTCGGAAGGAACGAGGTATGTTAAGGCTTGTTTATTCCTTATCGGCATGAATCTAGAAATAGAATTCTAAATCTCCAAAAGAAGGAATTTGAGTATTCTGTTGTAAGAGAGCTGATTTGGTAACTCAAAAAGTCTTAAGGATCTAAGTTATACATTATGGTTATTCAAGTCGCCTTCTTATAAAAAATCTGATTCTTTTTGCACGAAACGTAAGTTATCCTTTTGTCAAGTTTCTTCTTTGTATTGTGATCCCTAATCAAGCTTTAGAAAGTATACAAGGAAAGTTACCAAGTCAAATCCCCATTTATATGTGTTTGGTGTGTTGAGTCCAACACCTAGTAAGCCAAGGCTAAATAATTTATCTAAATGAACCTTCATAAATAACAAGAATAGCTTTGAAGGTCAATCTAGTAATACACTTATTATGTGTGGTTTGCGTGTTAGTGTGCACCGAGGTGCTACTACCTTATTGAGGCTATTAAATACATAGTGTGCACCGAGGTGCTACTGCCATATTGAGGCCATTATATACATAGTGTGCACCGAGGTGCTACTGCCATATTAAGGCCATTACATATATATACATAGTGTGCGCCGAGGCGCTACTGCCATATTGAGGCTATTATATATAGGGTGCACCGAGGTGCTATTGTGGTTCAGCGTGGGTTATAAAGAGTGAGTTGCGGTGTGGGTTAATGCATGTGTTGTATTCTAAAAATAATAAAGGAGAAAGAGCTTAACGAGTCTTACCAATTACAGTTTACAAGTTTCATATCATATCTTGTTCAGATTTACTACTTGCGACTTGCTTTTATGTTTCTACCTTACATGGCAGTACATTATTGTCGTACTGACATCCCCATTGCCTGGGGGTGCTGCATTCATGCCTGCAGGTCCAGACAGAAACCCAGATTGACCTCTTCAGTAGGAGTTGCAGAGTTCAGCCATTTTGGTAAGATCCATTTTTCCTAGAGCTGACGAGTCAGAGGTCTAGCTTATATTTTGACCAGGTTATGTATATGTACATCTTATGGGTAGTCCAGGGCCCTGTCCTGTATATGAGATATTTTACCTACTCCTAGAGGCTTGTAGACGTTGTTATTAGCTATCTACATCAGTGTTGGGTATGGCCTTGTTGGCCTTGTTATTAGCTATCTACTATGATAATAGCCTTGTCGTCCTTGAGTTGTTTACCTACTATTGAGCTTTCAGTGTTTCAAATTGTTATTGTTAGAGACCTTGTCGGTCTCGGACCCCCAGCAGGTTCAACAGAGATATAATCTATTTTGGCACCCTCGGCCTTTTGGGGCTCCGGGTGTCGGTCATGCCTCCCATGGTTTGGGGAATGACACCACATATCCGCCCAAAGTAGTACTATAATATCAGGCAAGTTTGTTAATAAAGAGGACACTCCGGGTGTTTTCACATTTTGTGGTGCAAATGGGTTGCATAAATCAACAAGGATTGTATGTGATGAAATTGCTAGTGTAAATCTGATGTCTCTTGCCACTTTCAAATGATTGGAACTCCACCAGCCCACTATTACATTGATTAAATTACTTATAATAGACTGTCCAATGAAATTTCTAATTGGAATTTGCTATGACATGCTAGTGAAAGTGGATTGACTTTTATATCCGGTTGATTTTGTGATACTTGATTGCACTGGTTGTTTTGAAATACCAATTGTATTAGCGCAACCAAGTTTGAATATGGGACGCATGTTAAACAAGGTGAAGTTGGGGGAACTTAAATTCTCAATGAATGAGTAGGAGATAACTTTTGATGATTTTAGAACCATAAAGTAGCCCAACAACCTCCAAATGGCATTTGCAATCAGTAAATTTGAGGATAGTGTCGAGCTACATATAAAAGAAAGATTCATGGATGAAGTATTGGTAGCTGTTTTGTTGAACTATGATTTCAAAGGAATACATGAGTATGATGAAATATATAGTGCTTTGGTAGGAATAGGATCTTACACCTATCCTCCGAAGAAACTTTATCTTGATTTAAAGAACTGACAAACTCCTCTATCCAAAGCTTCCATTGTTGAGCCCCTGGTGTTGGAGCTCAAACCCCTGCCTTCACACTTGAAATATGCATATTTAGGTGCCAATGAGACCTTACTGATAATTATATACAACAAATTGAATGAAGAACATTTACGAGAATTACTGAAAGTGTTGAAGAAGCATACTCGAGCTCTTGGTTTTATCATTCCCGACATCATTTGCATACCTCTGGGGATTCACACAAATAAGACCAACCTTTAAGAAGATTGCACTCCTTCAATTGAGCATCTGAGAATGTTGAATCCTCCTATACATTAGGTGGTTAAGAAAGAAATCATCAAGTGGTTAGATGTAAGGGTTGTCATCCCAATATACGATAGTACATGGGTCAGCCCAGTCTAATGTGTACCCAAGAAAGGTGGGATCACGATCGTACCAAATAGAAAGGACAAAATGATAGCTCTCAGGCCGGTGACCAGATGGAGAGTATGCATGGACTATAGGAAGCTAAGCTCATGGATGGAAAAAGACCATTTACCTCTCCTATTCATTGGTAAGATGCTTGACCAATTTGTAGGTCGTGGTTACTATTGCTTTCTTGAATGGTATTCAAGCTATTGCCAAATCTCAATTGTCCTCGAGGACCAAGAAAAAATGACATTCACTTGTCCCAATGGGACCTTTGCATTCAAGAGAATGCCATTTGGACTATGCAATGCTCCAACAACTTATCAAAAGTGCATGATTTCTATATTTTTGTTCATGGTAGAAGACACCATGGAAGTATTCATGGATGACTTATCTGTTGTACGATGTTTTTTAAGATTTGCTATCCCATTTGGAGGATGTGCTAAAAAGGTGTGAAGAAACTAACTTGGTCCTAAATTGGGAGAAATGTCAATTTATGGTGAAAGAAGGGATCGTATTAGGACACAAAATATCCGATAGAGGCATCGAAGTTGACCAAGAAAAAATTGAGGTCCTTTCCAAGCTACCACCTCCGAAAACTTTGAAAGGAGTACAATGTTTCTTGGGCTACGCCAGATTCAATAGGTGATTCATTAAAAAAATTTCAAAGGTGGCCCATCCCTTGTTCAAATTGCTTGATAATGCGGCTAATTTTGATTTTTATGATAGTTGTATGATGGAATTTCTCAAGTTGAAGGAGAAGCTAACATCAGCCCCTATCATCATAGCACCTGACTTATAAAAACCATTCGACCTAATGTGCAATGCTAGCGGGGTTTCCTTAGGGGCAGTTCTTGGTCAATGAAACTATAAGATCTTTCATCCACTCTATTATGCTAGCAAAACCTTGAATGCAGCCCAAACAAACTACACTGTGACTGAACAAGAATTGCTTGCAGTAGTGTTCTCTTTTGAAAATTTTCGGGCATACCTATTGCGGACAAAAGTTGTTGTGCACATGGATCATGTTGTTATTAGGTATTTCATGTCTAAGAAGTCTGCCAATCCACGGCTTATCCGATGGGTCTTGTTACTCCAGCTATATGATTTTAAGGTGAAAGACTGAAGATGTTGTGAAAATCAAGTTGCTGACGATTTGTCTATATTGGAAGAAGAAGGATGGACGGTAGGGGTACTTAAAATAAATGATGCATTCCCTGACGAACATATCTTAGCAGCATCTGATGATCTGATACTTGGTTCGCTGATTTTTCTAACTTCTTAGCAAGTGATCTATTATCAGAAGGTCTAACTTTCCATCAGAAGAAAAAATTTCTTTATGACGCTCAAAAGTTCTATTTGGATGAGCCCTATCTCTTTTAGATTTGTCCTAATTGTATGATTTGAAGTTGCTTTCCCAAAGTAGAGATGATGCCCATTTTGGATGCTTTCCATTCCTTACAAGTCGGTGGTCATCATGGTGGCATGTGAACAAGCTCGAAAGTGTTACAACGCGGATTCTATTGGCCATCTCTCTACCAAGATGTGCATGGTCTACTGAAACAATGCGACCAATGCGAATGTGGGGGGAGGGGGAGTTTCTCATTGCAATAAGCTTCCATTAACACCAATCTTAGAAGTTGAAATATTTGATGTGTGGGGCATAGACTTCATGGGAACATTTGTAAGATCTTTTGTAAATACTTACATCCTCGTAGCTATGGACTATGTATCCAAATGTGTAGAAGCGGTGTCTTTGCCAAATAATGAAGGGAAAAGTGTCACGACATTTCTCAAGAAGCACATATTCTCTCATTTTTGCACTCCTCATGTGATATGATATCGCCCGGCACAAACCCTTCGAGGACATTCATGATGAGCCAAGCTAAAGAACTCCAAGACTTACAAACTCTATTAATGAATAAAGAGGCCTTGGAGACCACTAAGTAGCATCAATGAAGGATCTACAACTTATGGATGAACGCGTGGGAAAAATAAGAGGATAACGGTGAATCTGCCTAAGGGGTGCAACCCAGGGTGCATTGGGCACTTTATCTTATGCGTTTTGCACAGCCACTTTGAACCAATGTGCGACCCATGTGCGTTGGGCACTTTCCCTTGTGCGCCGAGCACATCAGCTTGAACCATACCCGTTATGGGCCGAGTTTAGAGTCTTCTAAGGTAGCTTTTGGGCCTTTAATTATACAAGGCAAACAATATAAATACACGCCTTCACTACAACATTTTAGGCCTAAGGCCACACTAAATCTGGACAACACTTATAATATGTTGCCTAAAATATTTTTGATTACGCTTTCAATGTGTAGCCTTAGTTTTTAGCTTTTGGCCACAGTAATATTGGCAACACTTGTAAAGTGTGCCCTTTAGTGGTATATTCTACACATTATAAGCGTTGCCACATCATAATATAATTGGCAACGCTTATTTACATATATGATTTCACTGTAAAGTGTGCTATTTATTATAATTCTAATACAACACTTTACAAATGTGGCCTTATAATTTTTCTAAAATTTTCACTAAAATGTTATATTCCCTCCAACATATTTAACTCTCCCCCCAATTCCTAAGAAAAAGGAAATTTGTGCTACTCTCAGAAAACTCTCTAAAAAATATTTGTCACGCCCCGAGGCTACCCCCTGGATGTGACACGGTGCTCAGTGTTATGAGTGATCCCAAGCTAACCCATGTCATGGCATATCTATGTAAACCCAATTTAAAGATATATACTATGCGGAATACTAAAGCGAATAAATATCTGAAAGTTGGAAAAAGCCAAAATGAAACCTGAATATATAAGAATCTGGTTTAGTACTGACTGAGTAACAATACTAAAAATGTTGAATCTAGTCTATGTCTGAAAGCCATCTAACTCAATGGGAGTTACTGGGACATGCCCCCAGCTAACTCTAGCAAAACTGAAAGTTGAAGATAAATACTGAAATGAAGGCATTTTTATTGTCCTCGAACTATGGAGGACTCACCACTGTCCTGCTGAGTACGGACCGGAGGTCGAGTTATGCATGATCTTGATGGTGAGTGCCTGAACCTACATCATGAAATAATGTAGCACAAAAGTATGCGTCAGTACTTTGAATGTACTGAGCATGTAGGATACAGGATGGATTGAAATATATATATATATATATATATATATATATATGCAACTGAACAATATAGATTACTTATAAACTGAGCAGGAAATAGATATGCTGAAATATAACAGAAAGCTGAACTGGATGCAATGACCAAGTATAAATCATGTAACTGTAAAATGCTGAACTGCATCACTAAAAAGTTGGATACATGGTCAATGTAATACTGAATACGGACTGTGGGAGCTACTATTAACCGACATACCCCAAGTTGAGCTAACTATGGGGCCAATCATGTAACCCTGACTGGAAGGGCATTCATACCTTTCCAGGGTACAAACTAAACTGATGTGGATCCACTAAACTGATGTCACAAGGGATAAGGATGTACAACCTAATTTGACAGCAACCTCCTCTGAACCTACGGTGGCGCCGTAGTTCTGGGACTTGGGGACTACGGCTAAAGGTCATAGACTAACATGACAGCTAAGCCCTCAGCCCCACTTAAAGCTAAAATTTTGGGAAAAGGCACCACTGGACCGGCCGCCTGACGGGCGTCGGACCTGCGATGGCCCATCTGTCCTAGCGTCGACAAGGCGAAGGAGGGCCTGGTCCTCTAGACAGTTCCTATAAGCGTCTCCCATGGCCCGTCGCCTCGGTGATATCCATGGCGCTAGCCCATCGGGGCAAGGGAGGCTAGGTCAGGGAGACTGGCCCTCTCTCACGGGCTGCCTGATGGCCCGTCAAACTTCCTACTCCCATCGGGTCCCCCGTCAGAATGGAGCCAGCTAGGAAGGGCTCCTGGTCGCCTCTCGCGGGCACCCGGATGCGCCGTTGGACCTCCGACGCCCGTGGGGCTTTCTTTGAGTGGAAATTTTCTGAGTTTCTCCCAAGTTTTGAGTTTCTGAAGCTGGTTTAAATTTTGGGGTGTTGCAATATCTCCCCCTTGGGATCATTCGTCCTCGAATGAAGACTGGATAAGTTGAGTTTGGAAGGAAAGAGCTACAATCCTTACCAAATGAGTACTGGAAACTGATACCTGACTGAACTAAGTTCCATGAACATGCACATAAGCTAAAATTCAAGTTAAACTGGTGGAACAAGGTACTGAGACTGAGATTAAATACACAAGAGTAAACTGAGAAACTGAAGAGGAATTGTTACCTCATTTTGAAACATGGTCGGAGGGGAATAGGTGAGGGTACTTGGACATCATGGCTGGTTCTGCTTCCCAAGTAGCACCATTTATGGACTGATTCCTCCACATAACTTTAACTAAAGTGACTTCCTTATTCCTCAACCTACGAACCTGATGGTCAAGAATCTCAATTGGAGCCTCCTTATAGGTGAGGCTATCTTTCACAGCCACACTTTCTAAGGGTACTATCGAAGTTGGATCACCCACACACTTCTTGAGGACCGAAATATAAAAGACTGGGTTAACAACAGCTAATTGTGCTGGCAACTCTAACTCATAAGCCACATTATCAACCATTTTCAGGATCATGTAAGGGCCTACATACCTGGGACTGAGCTTCCCTTTCTTGCCGAACCTCATCACACCCTTCATGGGTGACACTTTCAGGAAAAGCCAATCATCACTTTCGAACTATAAGTCTCTTATCCTAACATCTGCATAGGATTTATGACGACTCTGAGCTATCCTAAGCCTGTCTATGATGAGCTGAACTTTTTCCATAGCATCATGAACCGAATCTGGTCCAATCAAGGCTGCTTCACCTACTTCAAACCAATCAACAGTTGATCTACATTTTCCCCCATATAGAGCCTCGTATGGGGCCATCTGAATGCTAGAATGGAAGTTGTTATTGTAGGCAAACTCTATGAGAGGTAGGTGACCATCCCAACTACCCTTGAAATCGATCACGCACGTACTCAATATATCCTCTAAAGTATGGATGGTACGCTCTGCCTGACCATCCATCTGCGGATAAAAACTGTGCTGAGCTTCACCTAAGTACCAAGACCTTTCTGAAATGACTTCCAAAAGTGAGATGTAAAATTAGGGTCTCTATCTGAGATGATAGACAAAGGAACCCCATACAACTTGACTATCTCACTGATTTAGAGCCTGGCATAATCTTCTATTGAATCTGTAGTCATAACTTCCAGGAAATGAGTTGACTTTGTAATTCTATCCACTATTACCCAAATCGAATCGTGCTGCCTGCGAGTACGGGGTAGACCCATTATGAAATCCATGTTAAACACTTCCCACTTCCAAGTAGGGATGTTAATCTCCTGAGTCACACCTCCTAGTTTATGATGTTCTACCTTTACCTGCTGATAATTAGGGCACTTGTCCACGAAATCTGCGATGTCCCTCTTCATGTTGTTCCACCAATAGACTTCCATATGCCATAGTATATCTTAGTGGAACCTAGATGAATAGAATATTTGGAACTATGGGCTTCTGTAAGGATTTGCAGCATTAACTCAACCACATTTGGAACACACAAGCGACCCTGGTAGCAAAGTACACCATCCCCCCTTGGGAGAAAACCTCCACTCTCTGCTGATGAACTGCACCTTTCAACTGAAGCAATATAGTGTCACTATCTTGTTTCTCTTTAAACTATGCTACTAGTGAAGATTCTGCTCCAGTTTGAACTATAACACCACCTTATAACATGTCCATAAGGCAAACTCCTAAGAAACACAACCGATGAACATCTCTGGCTAGTTCTCTTTTTTCTTGCTTCACATGAGATACACTACCCATAGACAGTCTGCTGAGAGCGTCATCCACTACATTGACCTTACCCAAATAGTAGAGCATATTCATGTCATAATCCTTGAGGAACTCAAGCCATCTCCTCTGACGAAGGTTTAACTCTCTCTGGGTGAACACATACTGGAGGCTCTTATGATCTGTGAACACGTCAACATGAACACCATACAAATAGTGTCTCCAAATCTTTAAGGCAAACACAACCGTTGCAAGCTCGAGGTCATAAGTCGGGTAGTTCTTCTAATGGACCTTAAGCTATTTGGAATCATAAGCTATGACCTTACCATTCTGCATTAAGACACAGCCCAGACCGACACTGGATGCAGCACAATAAACCACATAACCCTCTGAACCTTCTACTAGAGTCAAGACAGGAGTTGTAGTCAACCTGATCTTTAGTTCTAAGAAACTCTTCTCACATTCATCTGACCACTGAAACTTATCCTTTTTCTGAGTCAACTTGGTCAATCGGGCAGCTATGAATGAAAATCTTTCAACAAATCTTCGGTAGTAACCAGCCAAACCCAAGAAACTTCTGAAGTCAGTCGGAGAGGTGGGTCTGGGCCAGTACTTTATAGCCTCAATTTTTTGGGAATCAACACGGATCCCTTCTTTGGATACCACATAACCAAGGAAAGCGACAGACTGTAACAAGAACTCACACTTGCTGAACTTAGCGAATATCTGGAAATCCTTGAGAGTTTGCAGAACAACCCTTAGATGAGTCGCATGCTCCTCTTCATTTCTAGAGTAAATGAGGATATCATCAACGAAGATGATAACGAACAAGTCCAAATACTATTTGAACACCCTATTCATTAAATTCATGAAAGCTGCAGGAGCATTGGTTTGTCTAAAAGACATACCAACAAATTCGTAGTGACCATATCGGGTTCTGGATGTTGTCTTTGGGATGTCACTATTTTTGACTCTGAGCTGATGATAGCCGGATCTGAGGTCTATCCTAGAAAAATGACTGGCACCCTGAAGTTGCTCGAATAAGTCATCCATCCTGGGGATAGGATATTTGTTATTGATTGTGACTTTATTCAACTGACGATAGTTTATGCACATCCTGAGAGAACAGTCTTTCTTACGCGTGAACAATACTGGAGCACCCCATGGAGAGATGATGGGTATGATGAAGCCTTTATCTAAAAGGTCCTTCACCAGATCTTTCAATTCCTTAAGCTCAGCTGAAGCCATTCTGTAAGGAGGAATTGTAATGGGCTGGGTATCTGGAAAGAGATCAATTCTGAAGTCGATTTCCCTTTCTGGGGGAACTCCGGGAAGATCTTATGGGAATACTTCGGGAAACTCACTGGCTACTGGGACTAACTTAACAGTTGGGGTTTCATAGTTTGAGTCCTTAACATGAACTAGATGATAGATGTACCCTTTGGAAATGATCTTTCTGGCCTTAAGGTAGGAAATGAAATGACCTACAGGCGATGAGCTACTACCCTTCCACTCTAGGATCTCCTCATTAGGAAACTTAAACCGAACGATCCTAGTCCTACAATCGTATGAGACATAACAAGAGTGTAACCAAATCATGCCTAGAATGATATCAAATTCTATCATTTCTAACTCTACAAGATCTGCTGAGGTAACTTTCTGGGAAACTGTGACCAGGCAATTTCTGTATACCCGTCTAGCTATAACTGGGTCACCAACTGGAGTAGAGACGGAGAAGGGTTCTAGGAGAGTTTGTGGGTTGGCAGCAAAGTTTACTGCTATATATGGAGTTATAAAGGAAAGTGTAGCCCATGGGTCTAATAGTGCAATAACATCAGTATTAAAGACTCGTAACGTACCCGTGACCATATCGGAATAATTTTCGAGGTCCTGACGACCCTGAAGTGCATACAACCTATTTTGGCGCTGACCGCCACCCGTACCAGATGAGTCACCCTGCTGAGTAGGAAGTACCAGCAAACCTTAGAGGTGCAAACCTCAAAAACCTACCCAACGCCTTCTGCTCTGACTCTGTCATAACTGGGCGAAGAGCAAGAGGCTCTGCAACAGATGGAACAGGAATGACCTCCACACGGGGAGCCATAGTAGCCGGCTGCGCCCCTAAGCTCTGTGCACCCAGGGCTGCCCCCTGAGCGGATGTCTGCGCTACCTCGGAAGGCCGCTCTCCAATCATACCCAAAAGCTGTAATAGTACTCCCCGAATATCTGGAGACTGAGTTACGGCTGGAGCTGGCACAGAAGTGGGCATTGGAGCTGGTGCTGGAGCTAGCGCTGGAGCTGACGCTGGAGCCGGCGCTGGAGCTGACGCTGGAGTAGGAGGCTCATCTCTGCGTGATGCCGATGATCTCGTACGAACCATCTGCGGAAGAATGAAGTAAAATGAGATCTCCAGAAACTTCAAGGGTAGTACGCACGACACAGAAGCAATGAAAGAGTCGAATTTCCTAAAATGCCACTGTAGCCTCCCAATGATTGAGTACGGACGTCCCCGCCCCGATCCGCAGGACTCTACTAGACATTGGCTCCTATACTGATGACACCGGTGAACCTAAAGCTCTGATACCAAGTTGTCACGACCCAATTTCTCGGTCATGATGGCACCTACAACCCCCAGTAGGTGAACAAATCCCCGTAGCCCAGAACAGTTAGTAATGGGCTACTATCTAGCAAATAAGGGAACAAGACGAATAAAATAGATAACAGGGATATAAATATATACATGTGCGAAAACTAAACCAAACCCCAAGACCTGGTATCATAGTACAGAGCCAAACTACATACATGGAGTGCAAATAAACCAAAACTATATATATCGATATCTCTGAATGGTAATAGAGTACATGAAGCAAAAGATAAACTAAGACTAAGCTCCGATCGCCAAGAGCTCACCCTCAGTCTGCAGTAGTCCTCGATAGATCTCCAAGCATGAATCACAATGATCTAACGGCGATGGCCCACGCTAGGATCTGCACCCAAAGATGCAGGGGGTAGGGGTGAGCACCAAATGCGGAGCATAAGGTACCCAGTAGGTATCATAGGCCGACTGGGCACATATAAGATAAAAGAGTAGTAATAGACAGAATAGAAGCAAGTAGGCACATAAATCAACGAAAGGTACACGGGAACTAGCCCAGAGGGAAATCAACAGAACCACATATGAGGCTAGTAAGCAGAATATACACACCATAGGTACAGGTGAAAGTAAGAAATAACGCACCTGGGGTCCTTGCAACAACAGTGTATACAAAATAAGTTTACGAAATGGACGGTATACCGGTAACCTCAAGTGTAAGAAGAAGAGAGAAGAGTAATAATAGGCATGCTCAGAGACATGAATCAAGACCAACTAATCATATCAATCTCACACCCAGCAACTAACAGTCTAGCAGTAACCAATTTCATAATTAACCGTAACAGGGAATAATTCTACAAATCGAGGAACACAAAAAAGTGAAAACAAATCCTCTGGTATCCCATACTACCGAGCGTACAATCAACAAACAACAAACAAGGGTGGAACCTCGAACCATGAATGATATGATGCATGAACATCTCAAGTGCCATGGTATCTCCGTATGTACCTCCTCCGGCGCCGATCCGGCCCAGCAGGTAGGTTCCATGGAAGTACACTGCCGGTATACCTCTACTCCACCGTATACCCCTCCTCCGGCACACGCAGCCCGTAGCCCCTGGCCCGGATGGCAAGGTCCATGGAGGTCCGAGACCCCATACTAAAACTCAGTATCAGAACATGTCGTCCGGAAGCAAGTCCAGTATCAGGATGGAGACCCAGTCTCGAATATGCAATGCTCAGACCCTGTCCAGGACTAAAGTAGTAGGAAAATATCTCAAAAACCCCTCCAAGGGTGCCCGGGGATAACCGGGTCTAAACAGTAAAAAGCCATCTCAGGTGCTCGGTCTGACCGAGGCTAAAAATCATCTCAAGTAGCAAGAAAACTCAACTAGCACTCCGGCCCTGCCGAGTCTAGCATTAATCGTAAAACTGGTGATTTAAATCATAATTTTACTTCCTTGCCCAAAAATATATACAAGTTAAATCAAACCATTTCCAAATTATTTCCATCCAAAATGGGCCCCCCGGGCCATGCAAGGTTTAGGAAATAGTGTCAGTAGGCCCGAAGCCAAAACCATAGTAAAACATGGATTAGACCTCTTTATATGCATGGAAATTGTATGATCACACACAATAGCTGCCCCGCAGCTCACAATCAACCTATCGACCCTGCACAGGCCCACAGCTACTCAGCAAGCATAACCAGCCTAGAAGGATAATTCTATGTCCGGGACTCGCGGACATTCCCAAAATCCCACCTTCTATGTTCCAGAATCAACAAGGCCTCACAGGACCACAAGGGTAAATAAAACATATCGGCAAATACTACAAGCAACGGAGGAACAAATGTAGGCGGACATGAATAAAGCGGTCGAGGTCTGTGGTGCCAACCTAATAATCCAACCAGAGGATGCCCATTAATAAAATTTTATTCTATATATGCGGAGTCTAGGGAAAATAAACCGTAACCTACCTGTCGTCCGATGACAAGCTCGAACCTCTCCAAAAAGAAGCTCCGAAACGAAATCAAACTTGAACTCGGGCTTGAATAACTTGACGTACATAATTGATTTTCTTTCGATGACCAAATATTGCGTCAATATAATATTCCCTCAGAACTCTCCCTTAGCTTATGTAGAATTAACTTGCACAGTAATATGCAAATGCTCTCAGTGATCATGTTCAATCCTTAATTATATAATGTAAAGCAAATGCAACTTATTTAATGCAATCTCAACATGCTGCCACCTTTATCACTTGGCTGGCCACTCCCTCCACCTACACGTGGAGTGGAGGTGGCAATTACAAAGGACAAAAAGGGAATTCTTATCCCGTTATTTATATATTCGGGTATTGCATAAATTCGTGGTAAAATAAATATAATATTTTAAATATACCATAATTCATAGAAAATCATTTCCAATAAAACCTACTAGATTGTAATAATAATTTTCAACATAGCTAAATTTACTATCTCCATAAAATAATACAATGTATAAAAACCTTATAAAATAAATACATATACCATTATATCGTAACAAAATATTTTTCATAAACCTTTAAAATATTTTGAAAAGGCAATAATAATATAATTTTTACCAAATTCAACTTTTAAATAAAATATTTTCAAATACACGCACGATGCTAATAAAATTCTTAAGCCTAGGCTCGTAATTCACCAACGCACGATTTGATACTCAAGAATTCTCTCGGGATCCTCCCTTATGTTTTATCACTATTTCGGAACTGAAATGGCATTTTAAAACGTGAAGTTGAGGCTTAAATCGAGTTTAACCCGACCCGGTTCGCGACCCGGTACGTAACCCATTTTCTGCCAGACAGTCCGTGGTAAAACAGTCATAACTTTTTACTCCGAGATCAGTTGGACGTGAGGTTTTATGCGTTGGAAACTAGACTCGTAGACCTTCGATTTGGTATTTCGGGGGACTTCTAACTCTTTATATATTGGGAGAAAAGCCCAGAGACATTTTACCCAAAGTTCAGGAAATTTGTTAAAGAACTTACGATAACTTTTGTCGATTTGCTTGACTTCAAACTTATACGTGGAAATGACCGGAAGGGTCATTACATCATCCACTACTAAAAAAAGGACTTTCGTCCTCGAAAGTCAAGGTCAAGGGAGTACCTGAAGTCTAAAATAGCTGCGGATACTGAACCCGCATATCTCTCTCGGTCTCCCAGGTAGCCTCCTCGACTGGACGGTGCCTCCACTGAACCTTAACAACCGGGATCTCTCGAGACCTCAATCTCCTAATATCTCTGGCCAAAATAGCTGTCGGCTCCTCAACAAGGGCTAAACCCTCACCCAACTGAACTGAATCCCACTGTAACACATGAGACTCATCTGGGACATACCGACGCAACATCGAAACATGGAATACAGGATGTATAGCTAAAAACATCGGAGGCAAGGCTAGCTGATAGGCAACGCTACCAACCCTCTGAAGAATCTCAAACGGCCCAATGTACCTGGGGCTAAGCTTGCCCCGCCTACCAAATCTCATCACGCCCTTCATGGGTGATACACGGAGAAACACCAAGTCACCAACACTAAACTCCAAGGCATGAAGCCTACGATCAGCATAACTCTTCTGCCTGCTCTGAGCTGCCCGAAGTCTGTCCTGATTCGCTCGGACCTGATCTAAGGAATCTCGAAGAAAATCTGTACTCTGTGGCCTAGATTCAGAACCATCAAACCAACCAATCGGCGATCTGCAACGCCTACCATACAAGGCCTCAAAAGGTGCCATGCCAATGCTCGAATGGAAGATGTTATTATAAGCAAACTCTGCCAAGGGAACAAACTGATCCCAAGAACCTCCAAAGTCAAGAATACAGGCCCGAAGCATGTCCTCCAGAATCTGAATGGTCCTCTCGGACTGGCCATCTGTCTGAGGGTGGAAAGTGGTACTAAGATGAACCTCTGTACCCAAATCTCGCTGAATAGCCCTCCAGAACTGAGATGTGAACTGAGTGCCACGGTCTGAAATGATAGAAGCTGGAACCCCGTGCAACCGAACAATCTCACGAAGGTAGATCTGAGCTAACCTCTCTGCACCATAAGAAGTCTGAACTGACAAGAAATGTGCTGACTTAGTCAGCCTATCAACAATCACCCATATGAAATCAAACCCATGAGAAGTACGAGGCAACCCAACAACAAAGTCCATAGTAATCCCTTCCCACTTCCACTCAGGAATGGGAAGTCGCTGCATCAAACCACCAGGTCTCATGTGCTCGAACTTAACCTGCTGACAGTTTAAGCACCGAGATACAAACTCCGCTATATCCCGCTTCATACCACTCCACCAGTAAAGCTGCCTTAAGTCTCTATACATCTTTGTTGTGCCAGGGTGAATGGAGTATCTAGTACAATGTGCCTCATGAAGTATCAACTGAATCAAATCACTAATCCTCGGAACACAAAGGCGACTATCAAACCTCAGAACCCCATCTGAATCTAGAGTAGCCTGACTGGTCTCACCCTGAACAACCCGATCACGAAGGTCACACAACTGTTGATCCTCAAACTGACGGCTCTGAATCTGATCAATCAAAGTAGAACGAACCTCAACACTGGCGAGAACTCTGCTAGGATCCAACAAGTCAAGCCTAACCAAACGGTTAGCCAAGGACTGGATGTCCAAGGCCAACGGTCGCTCTGAAACTGAAAGAGAAGCTAGGCTACCCATACTCACTGCCTTCCGGCTCAAGGCATCCACTACCACGTTTGCCTTGCCCGGATGATACAGAATGGTGAAGTCATAGTCCTTCAGTAACTCGACCCATCTCCTCTGCCTCGAGTTCAACACCCGCTGACTCTTTATATACTAAAGACTACGGTGATCGGTGAAGATATCACAGTGAACTCCATATAGGTAATGCCTCCAGATCTTAAGCGCGAAAACTACCGCCGCCAACTCTAAGTCATGAGTGGGGTAGTTGCGCTCGTGAACCTTCAGCTGCCTCGATGCATATGCTATTACTCGACCTTGCTGCATAAACACACAACCAAGACAAACCCCAGAAGCATCACAATACACGAAGAAGCTCTGACCCTCAACCGGCAAAGTCAAAACTGGAGCTGAAGTCAATAAGGCCTTAAGCCTCTGGAAGCTATCCTCACACTGATCCGACCACTTAAATGGGATATCCTTCCTAGTCAGCATAGTCAAGGGTGGTGCTATGGAAGAAAATCCCTCAACGAACCGTCTGTAGTAACCTGCTAACCCAATAAAGCTGCGAACCTCAGTAACAGTAGTAGGTCTAGGCCACTCACAAACCACTGAAATCTTTTCCGGATCAACCCTAATCCCATCCTTAGACACCACGTGCCCTAGGAATGCAACTGACTCAAGCCAAAACTCACACTTTGAGAACTTGGCATAAAGCCGATGAACTCTCAAAGTCTGGAGTATAACCCTCAAGTGCTGCTCATGCTCATCTCTACTACGCGAGTATACCCAAGATGTCGTCTATAAAAACTATCACAAATGAGTCCAAATACGGGCCAAGAACCCTGAGCATCAAGTTCATAAATGTTGCGGGGGCATTAGTCAACCCAAAAGACATCACCAGGAACTCATAAAGGCCATAACGTGTCCTGAATGCTGTCTTAGGGATTTCCTCCGCCCTAATCCTCAACTGATGGTAGCCAGACCTCAAATCAATCTTCGAAAACACGACTGAACCCTGAAGCTGGTCAAACAAATCATCAATCCTCGGCATCGGATACCTATTCTTCACTGTCACCTTATTCAGCTGCCGATAATCAATACACATGCGCATAGACCCATTCTTCTTCTTCACGAAGAGAACAGGAGCACCCCACGGTGACACACTAGGTCTAATAAACCCCTTAGCTAACAGATCCTGGAGCTGCTCCTTAAGTTCCCTCAACTCAGCAGCAGCCATACGGTAAGGAGAAATAGAAATGGGCCTAGTGCCCGGCTCTAGCTCAATAGTGAAATCAATATCTCTCTCAGGTGGAAGGCCTGGCAGGTCGGTAGGAAACACATCGAGGAAGTCTCTAACAACAGGAACAGACTCAGGAGAAGTAGGGTCAGCACTAACATCTC